>CM031860.1:36381973-36546929 GCA_018697195.1 Certhia americana
AATAATAATAATAATAATAATAATAATAATAATAATAATAATAATAATATTTTGGTTTACAGCTGATTTACCAGGAAATTAATATTTGCTTTTATGAACACATTAAGCAGATGGTACCTATTGTTGAAATTATCCCATAAAAGTACACATATTTAGACTCGGTTATACTGCAATGCATTGGACTCTTTCAAAGGACTGGTGGAAGGATTTTTTTTTTAAAACATGACATTTTAAATCTATAGCATGCAACCTTGCAGTTAACTGTGGTGACTCCATAGATACATTAATTTAAAAATTATTGCTGTAACCAATTTCCCTCAGAAGGAGGAAAGAAAAGAGCAGTATTAATGTAAATATCTTGCACAGTTAGAATTCTGATCTCTCATTAGCTTCATCACAATCACTGATAAACTGAATAGCTGTTATAAAAGTTAAAGAATGGAGTAGAAACTCCTGACCTCATTGTAAGTTACTATTAAACTTGTCTTAGTTTCTGCAAAGCTTCAATATCCTTCAAATAGCACTCTTGAAGCAATCATGTTATCTGGAAGAAACTTGCAGAGAACTGCTGCCATTCTTCTACAATTTAAACATTCCATTCCACAAGAATTCCCTCTGAAATTCACTGCAAACTGCCCTTGACTAAATGGAATGATTTAATAACTGCACATGTACTTCTGCCTGGTTTTAAGACAGACTTTTTCATACTCTGTCATTAATTCAGACTCAGTATCATTCAGTCACTGAAACTGTTTGCAGTTAGAAAAGAAAAACTTTAGTAGAAGTTTCAAATCAATTCTGTATTTCCTAAAACTGTACATATTATTTAACGGCATTGCAGAAGCATATTATACAGCATTATACATGCAGCCTGCAGTCTCAACAACAGTCCTGTTGTTGAGTTTTTGCCATCTCCAAATTAACAGATACTGAAACTAGCCTAGGTACTTCTGTGGCAACTGGCAACCCTGTCACTTTCCAGGTGAACGAAGACTAGAGAGGAAAATTCATGTATTAGAAATATCTAAAAACCATCTTTTTACTTTCCCTGACATCAAGTCAAGAAAAAGGTGAAATACTTATAAAAACTTCACACTTCATTTTGAAAAAATCTTACCATTAAAAAAAATGGTTAAAGAAATAATTGCTCAACTCAACATGAGAGAATACACACCTGTACAAAATCTGATTCTCCTTACACATACTAACTGCAATTTGATCAGAAATTTTCCACGCAACAAGACTATAGCTAAGGCTCTAAAACCTTTTAAAAAGAGGTCAGTGGCCTGACATTCAAAAGTGGTGATTCTGCCATCCATTCTTTACAGCATGGTTGCAGAAATATTAAAGCAACTAGACAAACATATTTTTCCTATTGACAGAAAAGAAAAACAAGACCTCTACGAATGACTGGGCGCTCAGCAGAGTGGAAAATCAAACTAAAAAAGCAGGTATCTAAATTTAAATGAAAGAACATGATTTTTGGCACAGATCTGTGCCTCTTAACTTCTGGCAATCTCATTCCATTCTCCTCTGCTATGAGGAAAGGGATCCACATACAGAACGCAATTCAGGGGTTATTTGAACTGTGTCTATACTGAACAAAAAGGGAACTTAATGAGATAGGTAAATGCTCCTAAATTAGGTGTCTCAATTAAATTACTAAAGTTAAATTGTATATATTCCAGCTAAGTTTAGAAGGTCTTGGACACTGCTCCAAATCTAGAAAAATAAATTCACTTAAAGGTGTTGTACTTAAGCAAATGTAGAAAGATTCCCAGCAGACTTCTAAAACCCAATCTTGACTATAATTAGCTGGAAAAAAAAAATTACTTAGTTACAAAATATTATGCATAAAGCACAAAATCCCAGTTAAACCAGTCTATAAATTTGTGGCAATTTATACTACCTCTTATATAAAGTGATATAAAGTGATGGCTAAACCACTGAGAACAACTGACCTGGAAACCTGGAATCCTGTGCTCCAAAGTGGCTGCAGGCAGCCTGCTGAGAAGGTTGGTCAGGAGAAATGGCAGGAGTCCTGGCAGGTTTCTGATTAAAAAGATCAGCTGGACTAGCATCAAAAACTGGGCCACCAACACACAAACAACTGCTGGGAAGTTGTTTGGTGCATTCTAGATTTATATTTACATGACCAATATTGCTTCTGACTTACTGAAAATGGCATGGTATTTCAATTGGACAGGAAGCATCACAAACCACAAACAGTAATCCATCATAGAACTTTTTAAATCAACCTGGTCTCTCCTCAGGATATTTGCAGACACACTATGTTGCAAAAAGTATTTTATCTGGGTGCATACAGGCTGACTTCACTGGGTGCAGTGGTATCTCCAAGTTTCTTACCAGTTACTGACAAACAGGGTAGACTGGTGGGCACCTATACCAATCTGGGTAGAGACATGTTCCTTTGTTCTGTAACTCACCTGAGAAAGTTAAAAAAGGATAGCAGTTGAGACATAAACATCCTGGGACAGTGAGAATTGCAAAATGCACAGCACTTGATAGTAGAAGAGTATTCTAGAGCCTCACGGAAAACCATACTGGCCATGGAAAAAAAATTTACTCTGAAATCAAGATTCTAGGCACTTCACAGGATGGAAGACTTATATTCTGTTGTTATTAAAGCTTGGCTGTACACATTCTGCTTTCCTGTTTGTCCCTGAAGAAAAGCAGTGATTGTTTATCTCCTAAAATGAGAAATACCTTTGAAGACACAGAATGTTTGTCACCCTACACTATGGAAAAGGCCTGGATCTTCTTTAATCTATCAGAGAAAGCTTTGTCACTGGTTTCAGCAGCTCAGGAATTTTCCATCTGATCCCTTTTTTCTTCATTTTATACACAGTAATAAATTGCACAAACCACTGAGTGAATGAAACCCACTAAAATCAGCTCTGAAACTGTCAATGACTACTTTGTGGTCTGGTTTTGGTTTTTTAAACAATATGAAGTAAAGATTCAATCTCTCCTAGCCTCAAGTGAGCTAAGCCTAGACTAGAACAAGAAATACATCATAAAGTTACATTCCCTATCAACTCCTGGAGGTTAGGCCCTTGAGCAAGGGTAATTTAGCACTGAAATTACATTGTCTTTTCTTGGAAATATCTGTGATTTTCACCATCTGTTTCATGCAATAAAATAAAGTTGTTGATTTGATGTTGCACCTTCTATGTCAGAATAAAGGCCAGTTCCTATTTGCATCAAGAAGAGAAAAAAACAAAAAAAAAGTAATTACAAACTATAATTAAAACAAGCACATGACATGATTTTCCATATTTTAATGAAGGTAGCTGCACTTGTTTACAGCTCCAATCAAATTCAGATCACGTTAATTGGAATTTTCTGTTTTCAGACAAGTAAGACTCTAGCAAGCAGGTAGAGAAAGAGCTCTAATGAGTTTCCTCACCACAGAAAAATTATCTGGCAAACAGTACAAAGATCACTCAAATGAAAACAAATACTCAATAAAGCAGATAATTGACTGCAATCTTAGTTAATAAGATGGCCCCAAACTGCCCTGCAAAAATGCCAAAGCAACTAAATATAAATGTTTATCTTTGTTAGCTAAAAAGAAGAAGAAATTCTATATTTTTCTGGGAAACTTCTATACAGTTTTATGGGAGTCTAAAGTACCTCAAAATTAATTAAGCATTTTATGTTGTTGTTTCTGGTTTGAAGCATTATTTCAGCAATGAATCTGATGGTCTATGATCTAGAGTTCTTCCCATTCTTTGAACCGGTCAGCATCAGTATTTGTTTGCAGTGCCATAAGAGGATGCTAAAATGGAAGGCTGATCACTAACCCTTTTTAACAGAAATCCTCTAGTCAGCAAGGTATTGCATATATGGTGAGAATCCAGCCAATCCAGTATTACTGCCTGCATATATGCTGTCTGCATGCCATTAAATAGCTTAAGTGCTTTTCTTAACCAAGACAGAAACAGCTGACTATTTATTCCTTGGAATAAATTATTTTAAATTAATTTATTTTATTTTAAATAAAATAATTTATTGCCTTGGAGAGCATGGTATAGGAAGTATCCAATGTGCTTTTCAAAGCAGGTTGTGGGAATTGGTTACAAGGGACAGAATATTTAGTATGCCTCCCTCATTTTGTCCATCTTATGCCTCATCTTTCTGTTCATCCACCAGTCTATACAATAAATTAATGACAACAACTATTTTTTGGAGTAATACTTGTACTCAAACTATGTCAGCTCAATCCAAAGAAACATACAGACTTAGTTTATAGCGTAAGTTTCTAAACTACATAAAGTAAGGTATCATTGTAAAGAATAAAGAAACAAATGCCAATTTTATCCTTAGTAACATTTGATTGCATAAGGACCTCACTTCTTTGAACTGCTTATTCCACATCCTACTTGCTATTTCAGGGAGAATGCTGTTATAAAGAGCTATTTTTAAATGGCTTTAAATTTAAAATTTAAATGGAAATCCTTCTAATGTCAGATTTTTGTGTATGGGTCACTAATAATGTAGCAGTTCCTCCTGGAAGTCTCCAAGTAGGAAGTGAGATATTCTCTTCCCCGACTCTCCAACACAGCCAATTATCCCAAACAGTTTCCCAAAACTTCTTCCCAGAGTAAATTTTCTTTCTTATGAATGCTCACAGGGTTTAGCTTTGTCATCTTTGTTAATATAACTTCTATCTGTAGCAATGAAAGCTCCTAGAAACAGACTAAAGCAGATGGTGACAGGTGACCTGCTAGTGAACTCAGCAAATTCAGGGAACTGAGAAATGTCGGAGTCTGGAATTGTGAGAAACGTTTCTTTGAATGTTTAAGAGATTTTAGAATCTCTGAAAACAGTGTTTTTAACCTTTGTTCATGGAAAAAGGGCTTTTAGGCTCTGGAATGAAGCAGAGTTTTCAAGAGTGTGTATTAAATAGTAGAATAGTGTGTAGTTTTATCACAGGCTGAGAATTTTAGATATATGGGGGTTTTAGGATGGCAGACAGCTGAAGGCAAGATGGAGGAAGCACATGGCTTTTCGGTTTCTTCCTTCTTCCTTGCCTCCATCTTCTGCTGTGAGGTGGCACATTATAGTTGGCTTAGAATAGAGTCTAACCTTCTAACATAGATAATAGTTATTGGAGTAGAATTATAAATACTGATTATGTGGATTGTAGTATAAATATCCACGCCACCCTGAGGGTGGGAGCATAAGAGCATAGGGGCATTTGGTATTCGGGATTTGTGCCTTGAGCTGACCTGCAATGAAGAACTCTGCAGGTCAGGAACAGAATGTAATGATAAGAAATAATAAACTATGGAGAAAACACAAGAAGAAAAGCCTCGTGACCTGTTCTTTCAAGATGTCTGGCTGGGGAAAAAAAAATTGTACATTCTCAGGTCAGTGGTAAACAGCCGATCAGCAGAGACAAACACAAAAAATATTTTTTTATAATCCCGAGAGAGAAACTTTGATTTAAACCTAGACTTCATGCTTCTGCCCCACCCCCCACCCCGGTCAACAAAATTTCAGTCTTCCTTTCCTCATAGTTACAAATCCCTGTTACCTCTTCATCCGTAGACCTGTCTAATTTCCTCATGAAACTGCCACCCTAAAGAGAAAAGGTTGACAGTAAAGCTGCTATGGGCCAGACAGACATTCCCTCTTCAGAAAGCTTTTCAATCTCAAGGAAAGTGTTCTGCTCCTTCTATTTCATCTCCTCTTCACCTGATTCTGACAGGACAACATAAACGCTCTGCTACATTTGCTTAGCCTCTTACCTCTAGGTTTTAAAACTGAACTTCTAACACTCTGAGTAGTAAAGGAAAAATTGAAAAAGCAAAGGAATACCAGGCCCTAAAATGGATGAAAAGCAGGAGGGAAACAATAAACAAGCCACCAAGCCTCTTCAATCTCCTCTGCAGCCTCCTCTCTGCTACAGGAAAGGATTGTACTATTTCAAATCACAATTCAAGCCAATTTCTTTCAAAAATCAAAAATCTACAGATTCATAGTGATGATGATGGTGAAGAATAATACTTATTTTGTAACCTATAGTATACATCTGGTATAACTGGTACTGTTATACATCTAGGAAAAAAAATGGCCTCTTTCTGAAATAACCTTTTCACATATGTCAGCAGAAGAAAATCCGTCAATGTAATGGCAATGAAAAATACAGGAGTGCAATTTCCTTGTTGATGGCAATTTGAACTGAAGCAACTCACAAGCATGACCCTCATGCAGCTCCTGCTTTTTGCTGAGGGTGTTACAAGGAGGATCAAGATATGACATAACATACAGACAAATTCCCAAATGGACACTCATATCAGAAAACTGCAATTTCTCCATGAATACCTAGTATGCTTTAAAAGACTCTTCTTGAATTGGATCAAGGCGCATATTTCAGTTACTTTCTTCTTTCATGAAGGTGGCTAAGACAATGATTATGTCTAAGCATTAAAAAATTACAAGATTTCACTTTCACTTGGCAGATTTCCCCTGATAGGAATCCCAGTAACATAGAGACAGACCTCTGTGTTGGATAGTATCTGCATTTACTTGTTATCACTGATTTATTCTGTCATCTTGAAGAAACCAGTAAAATGCTTTGCCTCAATTCCCCCTTCTTCAAAATGGATACTGATCCTTAATTCCAGATAAGGTCTTTTACCAGCTGTTGCAATAAAAGTACTGTGTAATTAGATGATATTACTACCAGTCTTACTAATTCTTTTATATGTATTTTTATAATTTTAGATGGATTTCAGTAACTGAAAAGAAAAAAAAAAAAAAAAAAAAAAGCCTATTTCCTTGATCTAGTTCAACCTGGTTTATCCCTCACATACCTACCTACCTTTGGCATTTGAATTCAGCATAAAGTATCTCTGATACAAGTACACTTCATTAATAAAGGGTACAAGAAAATATATTAAAAAATGTTCATTTTGGAGATAAGGCTACCAAGTTTCTAGCAAGCTTTTATGTGATGAGAAGTAAAGAATGTGCAAAAAGCGGACAAATACTAACACTGATCTTCTCAAATCTGAACTCTAAGCAGATGCACAGAGGCAGCAAACTGAAGCAAGGGATCCTTGTCGTTTGTCCAGCTGGAACAAGAAGCCTGCAGACTATAAAAGCAAATCTGCCCAAAATTCCACAGGTATTTCTGTTAATACGTAGTTTTCGTGTCATTCATAGTATCTCAACCAGGGCACAGATGGGATCTACTGGCATTTACAAAAGTGCATTTATTGACTAGAGAATTAAAATAATAAGAGATCTAGAAGCCATTTGGCATGCTGTTGGTCTATCCTGCCATACTGCAAGAAAAGAAAACTGAAAGACAATCCTTTGTAAAGGAATTAAAGGCATATGATATAGAGGTCTATTTTAAAAAAAGCAAAGCACATGATATTCCAAAGGAAGAACATGACATTATATCCACAGCTGTGATAATATTAGTATAGTGACCCATGATTATATACCAAACAAACTGGAATTATTATATGATATAAAAAAAGGTGCTGAATCATTTAAAAAAATAAAAAAAATAGAGATGAAGAGAAGGGGGGATAAAGCACTTTAAAGCAAATACAAACACAATTTCTAACAATGCACCTGCCATTTGTTTCTGTCAGATCTGTCAGTCAGTGATTTTAGTTGAGAGATTGGAAGCAATCACATATGTGTCTGCTAGTGGAAGCTGCAAAATTGTTATTACAGAAAGCAGTATCTTGTGGGCAGTAGGGAATCAGGGGAAATGTTGCTGAGAAATAAAAATGGAAATAAATGGGATGAGTTTCCATTACTCTGCATGCAATCTTCCATTGCAAGAATGCTTGAGGCTGTTGTAGGCCTGAAAGGAGATATATTAAAAGAGGCAAGGACTGGCCCAAAGTTGGTCCAAATCTCACCTGTCTTTTGGAAACCATAATTTACACACATGTCTCTGACGTCAATCCATTATTGGAGGCACATACAGGATGGGGTTCAGTGGAATGGAAATTTAACTTCAAATAGCATTGTGTTCCCTATATACCATCTATTCTATACCCAGTGTAATTTACAGCAGTTTCAAGAAATTATCTAATTTTTGCTTTCTGTAATTCTCTATCAAGCATATCATATTTGAATAGGGACCATTAATATCAGAGCCTGGAAACAAGACAAGTGTTCAATCCTTTTGTCATCTTTCTCAGTGCCATATCACATAGGGAAGTGTCTTAGGATCCTTGGAGACCTCCCCAGTAAATCAATTAAAGGAGTATTATTTAACCTCCTGAATTCAGCAAGTGAGAAGAATAGTACACTAACCCTCTTCTCACATCACCATATTAAAAAATAAATCAGCAATACCTGACCCATATTTCTTTATACAAGGATACATTCCCACAAATCAGAGTCAAGGTATCAAAGCACTGTACTTCATAGGTATTTAGGTACCAACTTCCTTTTGTCAAAATAACAGAAAAAGATGTCAATAGCAGAACACTGACCTGATGGAACTCAAAACACTTCTATGATATAAATATTAAATGAAAAATATTGGAAGAACAGCTTTATGCTTCCTTTCCCTTGCCCTTAGCCTACTCCCAGGATAAGAAAAAATCTTTTCCTACTATTCCCTTCTATACATAGAGAGAAATGCCAGAACTCTTCAATTCGGGAGACCTGACTTTTACAGTAGGAGCATGTCTACTCCAGACCCACTGAGAGGTTTTGTGAAATTCTGCAGTCAGGGGTACTATGATCTTGAAACTAAAAGTCAGATGTTTAATATACATATATTTGTTTTGTCAAATGCTAATCAAATACTGACATTAACCAAGGCAAACCAACCTCGATCCATGTGCATACTATGTACAACCTTTAAGCATCATATTGTGTCCTGAGCAGGAAAGATTTTCTGCTCTGACAGAAGTCCTGATAAAAGCAATATTAACAATTACAGGCTAAATTATTATGCAATAAGTCATTATTTCATATCTTTAAATCTTTGTGAGGACAAGATTTCCTCAAAGGAAAGGAGAGTGCAGATCAGTCACTGTCAAGGTAGAAAGGAAAACACACGTGACTCCAAGGCATGAGGGCAGAGGCAGGGGGGGTGAAGCAACGAGGACACTGGAGTCAGCAGCCTAGTGAGGCGAACCAGCTAAGGGAGATCCTGCAAAAAGAAAGGACAAATGTTTTTTCTTAGTAACTCACATTACTGAAGAAAAATATTCATGGAAGCATCCACAGAAGCCACACTAGACAGCTCAGTCATGCGCACAAAGAGGGTCCTGTGTTACATACAAAGAAATGATCTAGGGTGCCTTGAAAGACTCGAAATTTAGAAGGCCTGAAAGGCCTTTCTAGTGTTCATATCCAAAAGACAGGATCTAATGTCCATAGACCATTTGGCAAATTATTGAGAAAGACTGAGTTCACATGCGGACACTCTGATTTCAGTGGTTCATAATAACACCTTTTATACCACAAATCCATCAGTTACACAGACACACAGATGAGGGAATCAGCCAGGAAGGACATCTGCACTCCTGTACTATACAATCATAGGGCTGACCTGAATTCCTATGTAAAGCAAAGCACCATATTTAGGAGGAAAAAGAACTCCTTCAGTCTAAGCTACTATATTCCCTCAAGAGATAACATTGTTAGTCTCATATGTATGACACTGCTGTTGCTGTAAAAGATGTTTCACTGTTAGCAAAACATACACAATTAACCCAAAAAAAAAAAAAAAAAAAAAAGCTTTTCAGCTTTATTGTTATGTACTTCATTATTGCTTAATTCCTGGGTCAAGTTTATTTATTTTTATAAATGCACGTAAGATGGAAGTTATTTTGATGCATTTACAATTACAGTACTCTTAAGAAGGACATGAGGGAACTTTCAGAGGTAATTAACATTACAAGAATCAAGTGACAATGCTTAAGGGTGTAATAGAAAACATTGTAAAAGAACTTTCAGAACATGCAGCAAAAAGAAAGCTTCTTTATGGAATATGGTTTATTTGAAATCATGCAAGAGAACAGGTTTTTTATCTGCAGTCCACACTAGGAAATGAATGTACCCAAAAAAGAAAGCAACTCCACTACCTTTAAAAAATACCTTTTCAACAAGCCTGTATCCAACACCTGTTAAAAAATATTATTATTATTTTAGTTATTTCTAATCAACTTCTTAAGGAATTGAAATGCATTTTTAATTACACTGAAGATGGTCTCTAGGCCACTTGCCTGTTTGCAGAAAATTTAAGTTTGAAGCCTCTAAAGTTGTTTAGCTGCCAAATGCATAAAGTAAATCAAAAGAATTGACACTCTTAGCATTTAAATTATGTCTAACTAAAAACAAAGAAACTATTTTCCTGAAGGAATAATTTTAACCTCCTTTTGGTTCTGTACTACTTTTAGTCAAGCTTTTTATTAGTTCAAGTTAAGAGAAAGTGTAGAAAATTGACCAGTGATCACATTATTAATAAATGTATAATCCTTTCCCCAGGTTATAGTTCTTCATATACCCTTGCAATTAACTTATTTGTCCGAGGGTCCCATTATCCAGGCAAACAAGAACAAAAACAGAAATGCTGGAGGACATATGGTATTCACAGAACAATTAATTAAAATGTCTGAAGTGAAATGCAAAATATTACTTTCAGTGGCAATTATGCCTTATTTCAGAACTCTTGGAGAAGCTGCTGGTTTTTTGTTGCCACCACTGAAAAGCAAGAAACTTTCCTTCTTTGAAAGCTGAAGACCAAAGAAGGATAGACAGGTTGGTTCTTGTAAGCTCAGTGGAAAAACAATCAAGGAAACAGAACAATGCTTCAATCTTGTTCATAAAAGACAAGGACCAGTAACCAATGGAGATTCATTCGCATGTCTTCCCTCATGGCCCAAGATATGCATCGTTACCTTCAGAGAGAGCATCTTCTCCTTCCCAGTTTGCTATCACAGACTTTAAACAGTCAATCCACTGCTATAAAACCGAAGAAAGAAAGGCTAGAGATTTTCAGAGACTGTGACAAGGGAAGAGCATCACTCAGAATGATCTGCAAAAAAATGCATTCTCTGTCAACAAAAGTGGGGCAATGACTGAGAAATACAGAATTCTCTTTCTAGTTGTGTAACAGATTTCCGGAGAAACCATGAAGAACAAAGAGACACTTCAGGCTTTCTTCAGTAAAGTGAGAATAATACTCATCAGCTTTGTGTTCTCTGTAGAGGAAAATGTGTATTAGCATGTTTGCTATGCAGATGGCAGGCAGGCTACATCTTAGCTTGGGAGTTCATTGTACTCCTCCAGTAATGTAAAAATCAAGTGCAAAAGATGTGTGAAGTTCCAGATTAACAAAGGATAACTGAAATAACTCAGGAGCTCTAAGGCAGATCCGTATCCTTCATTAATTTGATTTTCTGCATAACAGTGTGAGTTGTCTGATACTATGCAATCGGTTTTCAAGCAGAATTGAGAAACCACACAAAATACAGCAATTGCCATATATACAGCTATATATACAGCAATATTCATGTTCTCTGAGTTCCTCCTCTCCACATGAAGATAGTAACTCAGTTATTTCTGCAAATTCAGTAATCAGACCAAATGCATATGCAAAAGGCAAGGTCTGTTGATTGGTGCTCTGCCTGAATTAATTTTCTGATACACTGATTAGCTAGCTGAGTGCATAGTCAATCACACAGTGATGAGTTTACCGTAAAATTGATGAAGAACAGACTTCAATATTTATTGACTTTGTCATGGATACTGGGGAAAAACAAAAGGGATTTTACATAAAACTATTTGGTAAAGCTAGACCCCCTGAATATTATATGCATATAAAATTAATTTTTCTGCTCTCATGTAGAATTTAGTGGCTATTTGCCAGGACAACCAGCTAAAGAATTGCTTATTTCCAAAAGCAAAAAAACCTGAAGATTGTTAAGAGTACTTGTGTAGATCTCTCAGCTAAGCAGTAGCAATAATGCTTATAATGGCCTATGGACCTTTTATTTAGCAAAATATGTGCTGTTTCAGTGAAAAGTGTTTTCAGATTACTCTGTGCCTCAGGATTCTACCTGAGAAGTAGAAGTAAAGTAACCAGAGAGTAAGGGTTCTACCAATCTGGATACCTTTTTATCTACATGGGGCTCACATTAGTCTGTGGCAGCTGGTTTTAAGTAGATGAAATAACAGTAAGTGTGAGATTCCTGGCTCACATTAGAAACCAGACAAGGCAAGCCCTGCTACCAGCAAACTTTTCAAAGAATGGTTGGTTAACTTCGGGTTTTTTACCATGGTTTCTCATGAACAAACTAAAACAAAGGATAGCAGATCCTGATACATTAGATTTTGTTTGCTTAACACATGCTATTTTATGTGGACACACTGGTGCAACATCAAAAAGTCCACTAGCCTGTGAAAGGAAGGTAGCCAGGTGTTTTTTTCTTGAAGCTATCTCCCATAGGTAAAGAATAAGACTGGCTGACAGGGGACCTTTAGAACAACCTTTCAAGTTTAAGAGACTGAATTAATCCCTCTTGATTTCCTTTTCCTGTGTGAAATTATGCAGTGGCAAGCAGATTCCAAATTTTATAATGCCCAGGATGTTAGTTAGCATTATACTCATGCTACATTGTATTCTGGGGTTGAAAAAAATGTGCCTCAATATAAATCTAAGAAAACTATAATTTGTTTTCCAGG
This sequence comes from Certhia americana, assembly GCA_018697195.1. NCBI lineage: Eukaryota > Metazoa > Chordata > Aves > Passeriformes > Certhiidae > Certhia > Certhia americana. Next base: position 36,394,676 of record CM031860.1, read on the forward strand.
AACTGTGTAGTAAATCGGCCCTGAATCACAAATGCTTTACTGTTTACTCCTCTTTAGTTTTAAGATTATTTTCTAAATGTAATAGCTGAGATTTTAATGCAATTATTTTTTCTTTATGATAACCTTGATTCACAAGATTAGTAATGATGGAGATAATTCTTTTTTTTGCACAGTTATTTTAACTACTTGCTCATCATTTCCAGTCCTAGCTTTTCTAACTGAATCACAGCAGTGCAAAGAAATGGGTTAACTGGTTAATGGGTTGTTTATAAAATTCCAGAATCCTTTAAATAAAACCCACTATTCTGGGGTCTGCTAGATATACAGGGCATGTTTCAATCCTAAAAAATACTAGGGAGCAAAAAAGATCTCCCCACTGCTTGATTGATAAATCACTGGGATAAGCTGCCTTCACAAATGTGGGGGATTTTTTTGTCTTTCTGCTTTTGCATATAGGAGAAAAGGAGAAAAGCAAGTATTTCAACAACGCTTTGAGTTTCTGCAGTCTCATAAGCTTTCTTGCTCTGTTGGTCCTTTTTACTTCTGAGTTTTCACAACTGCAGCAAAGATGGTAGGAATAGGCTCCATGGACTGATCAGTCATTAAGGTGGAATTAACCACTCCATGATCTTCTCTCTATACTGAGGATGCCTGGAAGCCTTCTGGGAGCTTTCTGAGACCTCAGAGATTTTCCCATTCTCTTTTTGCACAAAAATGAGGCAATTTGCATTTTCACCAGAGAACGTCAGTGACCACATCATAGATGCAAATTTGAAAATCCGGACATTCAGCTGAAATACAAAGAAAAGGGTTCTAGCACAGACAAGGTGAGGACTCAAACTTGTTCTCACATTCTCTGCAAGCATCCTGCCCATTTGGTAATAATTTTTTATTCTTGGACTATCACATGCATGGCAAAACTCTTACGTTTGTGCCAACACATAGGTAGAACAGTAGTAATTAGCACCAGTAAATTTTTGAAAATTTTTATTTTTAATTTTGAAAATAAAAATTGAAATTCTTAAATAAATAGAGAGCAGGAAGGATTACAGCTCTCTTTCTCCTGAAATTTGAAAAAAAAAAAAAAAAAACCCAGCTCAAAATATAACCACTGTATGGCTGTGAACTTTATTTACTACAACACAGATTTCAAAGATTAAAATGAAAAAATATTCTAATGTGCTTTTTTGGAAGTTGCAAGTAGAAGACCTGAGATTACAACGTACCTTTTAATAGAAACATAATTATTCAAGCAGTAGTATTAGATACAAGCAGAAAGCAATTAAGCAAAATTCACTGATAAAAACATGCTTATCTGTCCTTTACACATGCAGGTAAAAAACCAAACTTGTATCTGAATTTATATTTAGAGATTAGAAATCACAAATGTCTGTCTTTCAAGTGTTAACTGTATCAAATCTTATCTCTATCATTCTCCTTCTTCAACTAAAGAAAAACTCATAGTTTCACTAAAGATTTTAGAGTATAACATTTGTATTTTAGTCACTAATACTTTGCTGTCTGGAAGCTTTTATTCATGCACACAAAATTAATAATAATTGTGGGATTATAAAAAAAACCCCAAGCATATTTAAATTACACAAAATTTATGAGCAAAATAGTCTTGTTTAAACTTTATAATTTAAACTAAATTAAGATTTAAACTAAATAAAATAATAGGTCAACTATTGAGCACTGTGGGACATTGTCAGTTTTAAAAAAGTGTTGAAAAAAGTGTTGTTACATTGTTCAAAATCTGCATATGTCAGCTCCAAATCTTGATTATTCAATATGTGTAAGGACAGCAGGATCTGACACAGGACTGGAGTATTTAGTCCATATGATATGTATCCCTTTTTAGCATTCTCAAAACTTTTTTCCACAGATTTAGGGAAAAATAAGGCATAGAAAGATCTGAGACAATAAAGCAATATCAGATCTGGAAATACCCATTCTGTTGACACTTTTCTTAACCAAAGGTCCACCACTGCCAGTAAATTACAAACCACAAAACAAAATAAAACATGAAGTTAACATAATTATACAGGCACTACAAGGTTTTTTTAAAACTGGAAGAAAATACTTTATATTTCTTTATATTTATATAAAGAAAATACTTCAATCTATATTTCTGTGGATCACAAACAGAAGTCTGTTCAAATCCATCAAATTTTAGCTATTCTAAACCTCATCCATCACTCTCTCTCTTTAACTAAATAACTCAACTGTTACAAGAGAAGATTTTATAGAATGTAGCAATTGGATTTTAGACAGTGGGGTTTTCCTAAGTACATTTAGCACTTTGTGCCTTGACTGTCATAGGAGAGCAAAAATTACTCATCATCTTTAGTTTATCCTTCTGTTATTGTCATATCTTATATATAAGCCATATGTTTCTGGTGTTTGCTAGGGAGACACCAGACTTGCTAGGATTACACCCAGTGCTGTGCATAATCTTACCACCCAAGGCAGAGTTGTGGAAAGTCATCTTCTTATGACATTCCATACAATCTAGCCCTTAGGTTTTTTTCCTTAGTATGTATGTATGGGATAGAAGTTTACAAGTGGACAATCCTTAAAGAACATTTAATTTTAAACATACTGAGTCTACAAATAAGAACATATAGCAGCATCTCATATTATTTAATCAAGAAGGGACTTTAATAAAGAAGATACATCTCTGCTCCTCAGGAAATTGAAATATATGTATCAGTTTTCTAATGTAAAGATGGTGATTCTTGCCTACAACTACTGAAAGGATAATGGGATACTTAATAAAATTAAGCCCTTAATAGAAAATGTCATGAGAACTCAGTAATACAAAGCCTCAATTTCAGCTTTTTAATTTTAGTTTTTCACTGTAAAAGATGAAAAGAAAAACCTTAATGCAAATTAAATTTTCATGTTTAACAAAACTGATGAGCATTTTGTTATGCTTGAGTGTCTATTCCTGTACCTATTAAAGTCCTAGGTTCCTGGTTTCCTTCAGTGTGGATTCTATGTTGTTCAGTGATGGCTCAGTTGCAGCCTTTCCACAACTCAGACAGCTGATACTTTCTTCTAACTAAGGTCACATTTTCACAAAGTTGTAGGGACTTAGAATGTTTGAAATACCTCCACTGCTGTCAGATTAGACTGAAGCTGAGAAATGGGATCATAATTTTTTAGGTCAGGAAGAAATTTAAACAGTATGGCAAATAATTCCATAACAAAGTTCTGTACAGAGTATTTCTTAGCCTACTTCTTCACACTACAAACACTAACTACATCTCAATGAAAGAAATACTTATATACACATAAACTCAGTTCCTTTGTTAACAGATTTCACTGCTCACATGTCTTAAAGAGCACTCTTATCTGGTATCATCCTTAGATTTCTCCATTACGTGGGAATACATATACTCACAACACATGTTGCCAGCCAGTATCTGTAGTAAAAATACTCCACACTAATCAGAGAGAATCTGAAGCTATTACAGAAATAATTGTCTGGTAATTCTGAGTAAAATTTCATAATCTTAAAATGAAATGGCTGGGGTTTTAACCTACTTTTTTAATCAATAATTTTGATCTTGAGACTTGAGTCAAGAAACAGCTCAAATCAAGCCAACACTGAATGCAAACATTTTGGTATCAGGAACGTGCTTTTCATGTGTACTTGCCTCTCTCCCCATGTGTCATACCCCTGTTTGTACAATAGAATGGATCCCTTCCAGTTGACCTAAATGAGGAGAGAGAAGTCTGGGAGAACACCTAGTGCACTCTCACCTATGGAACAGGCATAAGTTAATTCCATCTAAAACTTTTAAGATGTGTGTAGCATAAATGTCAGATCCTCAAGATCAATTACTCTGCTCTGTAGACCTGCTCCTATTGCATTGCTCTCCTTGCTGTTGTAGGCCATTCCAGTCACATGGAGTAATACCCTGGACAGAACTATGGGCACAGAGAGTGTATTTGTGTACAATCTGTGTTCTGTCCAGGCGGGAAAAAATCTTTACAGGGATCCATTGCCATAGGCACCTCTGCCAGGAACAGAGATTACAAGGAACACCCTGAGTGCTCTCTTCAGTCTCTGCAGAAGACTGGGAGGGTTCTTTCATCAAAGAAATGGATTTGGGATCAAGGGATTAAAAACTAAGAGATCACAAGATTACACTTGTGCATATAAAGTTCTCTGCAGACCTGAAAATTCAACCATACAATCTGATGCTGATGATTTCTCTGACAGATTTGATGGTTCTAATATAGACCATTTTTTATTAATGGGACTAGACCTTAAACCCACAGATTAAAGGATCGATTATGATTAGACAGGATGAATTATTAACATTTCATTTTCTGAAAGCAGTCTTCATAAGGGTTGTTTTAGCTCTCAGTACAGTATTTTCCACAAATATGAGATATTGGAAATCTAATGCGTGATAAATTATGTGAAATATAGCAGTTCTCTGCAACATGCAAGCCTTAGCCAGTCCATCCATCTAGACTGACTGGCCACTTCCACGCATTTCCCATCCATCCAGCTGATCACACACAAAAGGGAGAAGAATAACAACCAACAAAGATCACTGAACACACTCCAAATTTTACTATACACTGTCAAATGTTCAGAACATCAACACAGTTTGATCAGTCTGCATTACACTGTGCATGACAACAGAATGCAGTGGCCCCCTTGAGCAGTACAGCACAGTATGAACCCTCTATCAAAGCAAACACTGTTATGGAAGGTCCTCAAGCCCCAAACCATGTTCACAGAATAATTTAGGTTGAAACACAACCTTGAGATCACTGAGTCCAACTGTTGCATTGTCAAGTTCACCACTAAAGCATGCTTTTAAATACTTTCAGGGATGGTGACTCAACCACTTACCTGGGAAGGCTGTTCCACTTGAATCAAATTGAAACATGATGCAAAATATATGAAAATGGATGTTGTTAAATTTACCCGAGGTGCAAATAAATTTAGGGCTTGGCCTTAGATACCTTATTTTCTTTCAAATAACTGATCTTACATCTGTGCAAGATGACCTTACTTACAAACAGAATGAATTATTAATTCTACAATTAATCCATGCAAAAATCATCTTCTTTAGTCCATGAATACTGGAAGAATCCTTTACGACACTCTACAACTTTGGTTCTAATGTTAAAACAAGATTGATGCTGTCTGCCTCCTTGCAAAAACAGCAGTATCAGCTGAATATGCAGAAATGCTCACATATGGAAAATGCAACAAATTTTTAATGCCATTTCTAGCCATCACCAATTTCTTTTGCAGCCCCCAGTAATACAGAATATGAAGCCTTTTCTTGATGTTACTGCAGATCTTCTCTCACATAAACTTTTATCATCTGTCTCTGGTGAAAAATGCACAATCAGGAAAAGATAATGCAAATACTAAACCACTGTCAGTTAAAATGTTTGAGAGTGCATGCTTTGGGATGATGAAAAAGCTCCCTTTGTATTGAAGCTTAAGTGGTAATGTTCTAACTGAAACAAGAACACTATTTTTAATCTGTGCTTGAAAGATCAAATTAAATCTGCTGCAGTCAACCTTGGTAGGGGTATATCTATCAGAGACAACTTTTTTTATGAGAAAGCTGCAAGTCTAAGGCTACTGGATGCTCATATGTCTGGTTTTCTGCAGACATTCAGGAAACTGGGGCAATCATTTCTAGTTCAAAAGCACATTCTAAAATACTGGGAGATCAAGAGAAAAAAATATCTCTTTATATACGTTCCATTATTTTCTTGAATAGAGTCAGATTTCAGCAACAGAATTTCAAATACAAGCTAGTCAAGAGTTCACTGAACTTTTAGGATAATGAATCGGTGCATTATCTTACATCTTTCATTTAGTCACAGTCCTATCAGCAACATTACTGTAGTATTTCTGGCACCAAGGTTGCTTCCACTACAAATTCTCTATTACACAGATGTTAAAAGTATTTGGAATCCCGTAAGTTCGAAACTTATTCTACAAGCTTATTCTACAACAAAAATGCAATATACATTTTTAATAGGTTTTACCATTTTTCTTTACAGGATCTAGAGAAGGGCATGGAATGAACATTTGGCAATTAATAAGAAAATACGTGTTCTCAGACAACCCAAAGAAATCATAGCACTTAATTCACCGTCTGCGAGTTGTTTTAAATACAGTAGCCCAACATTGAAATATGGATTATTTTTGCTTTTACATATCAATTACTGAAAATTTATATTAAAAATCATTCAAATTTCATGAGGTAGTAAAGACAGAGTCTTGAATTCTATCATTTTATGCATCTTAAATATATGTAAATTGCCTGCTGAATACATAACAAAATGAGATGTGCACAGCAGCTTGGCAATCAAACCTCTCTGAATTAACTCCCAACTCCCTTAAAATTCTCACCTAACAATGTTGGGAAGTTCACACAAAAAGAAAAGGGCAGAAAGGAATGCCAGAATGGCAAAAAAGAATGAACCATATAAGAACAATCAGAAATAAGGATCTGTTTCAAGCAGGATACAATGAACCTCAAAGAGGTCAAGGCCAGAGATTTCTCAGCAACTGTTGAAGTTCCTCTCTATTCTTTTTAATCTTGACATTATAAGATCAATGTTTTCCTCATCAGTTCCAAGCAGCAAAGATTATTCAAGATGTATATTTAAAGAAGCTGAGGAAACTGTAAGAAGTGCCTGATCCATTGACCACTGAATTCAATAGGAAGATTTCCATTTCACATCTAAAATTACTTGCTTTTTTGGATGTGCAAGTTTAATTTTTTTCATGTCTAGACAGATAATTGACTTTTTAGATTACAGACATCATGTTTTCATATTAATTTTACTATCCACAACTATGAAAACCTGGACAGCATCATCATAAAAAAATACCTATGCTTTACCTCTTTTTTTACTTCCTGTTGCTCAAACAGAGAAATCCATGCTCAATACTTCATGAAAGGGATTTTAAATCAACAAAGGAAATTTATTAAGGAAACTTACGTCTTGATATAGCCCAATTATTCACTTCATTGAAAAGAAATGCTATAACTTAGACATTGTTTCCATAATGGAACCCATCAGTCATCCTTAACTCTGATTCTGCTTTTTTTTCTAGCGAAACCTTTTTAACACAGATGTTATTCTTCAGTTCTCTTAGGAGATAATGAAATAATTAAAATTCTCTTTCAAAATTCCAGTCTTATTAAATTCATCCATGATATTTGTCTCTTTGGACCATTTCTAAATCCAACATCATTAACACTGCAAACTGATCATTAGAATGTGTAAAGACATGTGGGGAGTTATTTTTGAACCTTAAGGAATAGGGATACATTTCAGAAAAAAATGGCAGCATTTCACTGAAATATTGTTTGTCTTCATCAAAACAGGAAACTTCAGAGAGTGCATGGTGTATAAAACCAGGGTAAAAAATGCTGGACTGAAAAATTGATGAAAGTGAAACAGATTGTCTTATTTCTAATTAGGAACTGCAGTTTACTCGGACAGGAAGGTTTCACTGAAGATTCACTCCAGGGAATTCTGCTACATTGTTTTTCTTGAAATATTTCTGTGATCAAGGACTCAATACCCTGGAAGTTACTAGAATAAGAAAAGAGGAAAGAAAGGGGAGGTTTCAGTGGCTCTTCACACAAAAGCCCGGCTACAAAAAATAAAACCAACAGGCTTGCTCGGGTTATTAAATCATTATTTGGTGAAAATGCAGTATTATAAATGCTATATAAAGCATGAGGAGTATAGTCAGTCAGTTCAGATTTAACTAATTTACTATGTAAATTAGTTAATTTACATAGTAATTTACTATGTAATTAGTTTCTGTGTGAAACAATGTTTGATATAGACTGTTAACATGTTTTGTCAAAGATTTTGCCCTCAGACTTCACCAAAGGACAAAAAAGGGATTCTAACCAGTCTAGCCGAGACCTATAGATAAAACTATTTTTCAAAAGAAAGCTACACCACTGAGGAGTAGGCCTGGCTGAAGTAACCTAACTTTGGAGGCATATAGTGTAGATGACTACATCTCAGACAGTCATTCACGTCCCATGATTTGAAGAGGCACAATTCCTCAGACATCCTAGGACAAGAATGAGACGTGCCATGCCAAGGCCTATAGTAGCTAGCTAAAATGTAAAAGTATTCATCAGCATATGCAGATTAGTACCATCCTGCTATCTAGAAAAAAAAAGAAATCACATCACTCTGTATGCTGCAAGGAGGCTTTCTGTAACAAGTTTTACAAAAATCCCCATACAGCATATCCATAGCAGTTTCTTATTCATACCCAGAGGGCCTGAAAAAAAAAAAAAAAAAAAAAAAAAATTTGCTAAAAAACTATTGGTTTCTTAAACTATAGGGTGCAGCTCTTAATCTCCACCTCTGGAGCACAATGAAGAAGACCCTGCACACAGAGATATAACAGCTATCAGCTGGCATCTTCAGTACAGAAAGAAACCTGTTTGTACTTATCTAATTCTTTCAAGGATATCAGTGCATGAGTTTAAAAAGGACAAGTAAACTACAGACCACTGTTAAGATACAGGTACATAGAAAATCAATAGCAGAGTAGGAAATCTAACTCAAGAAATATCTCATTTCCTTTCCTGTGACCATTGATTTATATCAGTGTTGGTAGTTGCAGAACAGTTTCTAAAACTACACAGAAATTGGAAGGGATGACTGGAAGCTCACAGAATCTAGATATATGAATCAAAAAAATCTTCTTGTCTTCCTACTTTTGCCTCTAACTATGGGTTACATTATATTGTCCCCTCTGTAATTTTGTTTCTCCATATGCAAACTGTTGACTTTCTCCCCACACCATCTACAACACTGCTTAATTTACAGCTGTAAAGTGCTTTGAGACCCTAGTATAAAAGTACAGGGAAACATAAAATACTCTTGTTTCTAAGCTTATCTTACTCTGAAACACAATAGCTACTTTGAAGCCATACTGGGAATATATTATTTTAATTTGGATTTCCTTGACATTGTGCTGTGTTTCCATTTTAGAGTCTTTATGGGATTTTTCATATTCATTTGCTATAACATTTTACTTTCAGGTTAGTAGTAACATGAGATAATAGATTTCTTACTATTATTGTGAAGGAAAATTATTAAATCTGGATGTTCATTGTACATCTCAGCAATAATGGAGAAAGGGGAAAAAAAGGGAACTTGAAAGGGTCTTCCATTCATTCTGTGGAGAGATGCCTCTTATGGAAAAGTACAGGTTTTGGGTGCTCATCTCTACTAAATTGAGGCCATATCGTTGCAGCATCCATTCCAATTACAATTCCTAAGGAGGGCAAAATAAGAGAGAGGCTAGCAAATGAAAAATATAAACCTGGTAAATATTTCCTCTGGTTTTGAGGCCAAGAAGTTTCTGAAGTTTATTTCCTTTTCTTTCACATAAGAGAATTTAGAGTTCAGACACACTGACTGGAATGGAAGAGTAATCAGTAAAAAAAAAAAAAAAAACGAATAAATTTTGTGTCTGCCTCTGTTAGTGGGGAAAATAATTGAAAGCATGACTGCTTATGTGGTTCATCTACAACTTCAAAAGTGTACAAAATCACAGAAAAGGGAATGCCATCTGTTTGCTGTTAGGGTCATGTTTTTTATTTTCCTGCTTATACTCCCACTGAAAGCAATGAGAAGTTTTCAATCCTCCATAATGAAAATGACATAACTTTATTCTCTCTCCCATATTCTCTTTAAAGTAGGCTTTATTATGCTTTTCCTCTCCTCCTGAGTATGTTTAAGTCTTGTTAACTAGCACCTTTGAACATTATCTATAAAACAGAACAAAAGTAGCAAAAAATGGTCACCACCTTGTAAGAGAAGGATAAAGAGAAATAGTGGACCTCCCTCAGGTCTGAATGTTTTCATCAAGAAGATTATTAAAAGTAAAGCCACTGCAATAACACATAATACACCTTGGCATAATGAAAGCAAGATGTAAAAATGTGTTGGTGAGAAGGGCAGCTTTGAAGCAGCTGCAGCCCAAGCTCTATAATAATATCTGAAGGAGGATATGCTGGTAATGGAAGTGTGCCTCGTCTAACTTCAACTATTCATCTCAGGGGGCGATTTACAAGGTGATAAAAGGTTCCAAGCTGCAAAAGGTACTTTAGACCATTAAAAAGCAGCTTTTTATGATCATTTCTTCTCTACAGTACACGTTGTTTCATTAATCAAATGCTTATTCTATTAAAACACCCACTCTTTTAGCTGGTGGGACAACAAGTTTTACTACCATGAAATGGCATTAAAAGCCACAGACTTCCCGGCTAAGCCTTTGTAATGATTCTAACACAGCCCAAGTGTGGCTGTCTCCAGAGGGATAGCTGAATGGCATGTCTGCCCTGCTTCACTCCTTGGCAAGTGTCTTGGCATGTTTCACTTCTCAAGGTCATGTCACCCTTTCCAAGCAGGAAAGCAGGCAAAGCACATGTGTACTCCCTAAACCAGAGCAAAGCCAGCAGCTCACATCAAATGGCTCTGTTGGCATTAAATTGCTTATTAAATGAGCATTAAAAGCCAAGCATGGCTGTGGCAAAGGGAAAGCTTCTGCTCACAAAGACAATTGCAATGCTTTAAAATATCAGCCTTTTGATATCCTAGAGGAAAAAAATCCAATGCTCACAAGGAAAGTTAGAGATCGAGGACCTGGAGTATGAACCAAAATAAACAGATAAACATTTTAAGAAATTTTTCTCAACTCTTGTTTTAGCCTTTGAAATCTTTCAAATCAAGCATGCCACAGACCACCACCTAGTACTTCTTTGCTTTTCTACTCCTTAAATCATCAGATCACCAAAAAAAAAAAAAAAAAAAAAAGGAAAGTGATTCATTATTTTGCAAGTCTAGACCCAAAATTGAGAGCATTTAAATTCCTACACTCTATGCCACCAGGGAAACCAAAGCACAACTCAAAACAGGCAAATCAGTAGTACAGTCTCTCAATCATACATGTAACTCTTCAGTCCACACAGATATGAAAAATAACCTCTGTGTAAAGCAGGAAAATAGAATAAAACAACAGATATCTGGAGCCCACATAGTAAGACTTGGAGAACAAGAGAGATGAAGGAGATAGGGAAAAGACACAGGGTTTTTTTTTGGAGGGCAACCACAGTTACCAACAAACAATTAAAACTCACATTTTAATGAACATTATGTTCATTAAAATTTAACAAATGTTAAAATAGTAACTACATAAATAAGGGAAAAAAATAAAACATGACAATGTAGTGGTTGACAGGGCTTTAGAAGTCTAAATTAATATGAAACTAACTTCAAATCAGTGCAGATGCATTATAAAATGCACACTAGTAAAGAAATTCAGATTTCTCAATTGTATGTTTGCATGAAACTGTATGTTTTATTTCAGTGTTAAAGTTCAGGCTGTTTTCCTAAAATGCATCATCAATATCCTATAAATGCTTGTGCAGGTTAAAAGTGAAAATAAATGTTTCAGAAAGCATATCATAGCAGCATTAATAAAATTCAAAGCAATGAACATCATGTACTTAAATATTCTGATACGTTAAATACAAAATAACATCCTAACACATGATGAACAGATTTTTTATTTATCTAAACAAAAACATTTTCTTGTTATTCTGTGATGTGGTAGTTTCAATATTAGTATGGAACAATGATATCACACATTAAAATCCAACCATGGCAAGTGGATTATCAACATTTCAGTGAAAAGTATGCAGGAAAGCTACAGTTACTATTACTTTACTTAGATTGTAGAATCCTTTTGAAGTTTGTAAACTACTATTTTGTATTGCTGCCTGTCTGACAATATAGCAGGAATTCTGCTCTAAAACATGGCATTCATCACCCTGTGTAACCCATTTCATTTGCGTGTGAAACCAGTCTGTACCATAGTAAGAGGCAAGGTGTCATAACTGCTGCTCAGGATCCAAAAGGATTAACTTACCACAGAGAAGTGACTAAGAGGGAATTCCTTCAAAAGCACAACTAATGGCTGAAAAAAAGGTTATGCTGTGTTAATACTTATACAACTCCAAAGACAATTGGACAGATTAGGGTGCAGACCCTGACCTAGAGAGAACTAAGTGGCTACTGAATTATGGTACCCATCAAAATGACCAGTCAAAGGGTCAGTCATCCTGCCCACACCATTCACCCAATATCCTTTTTCAATCAATGCACGGTCAAGCCATTATGAAAGGAAGCTCTGCCCTAAGCTCAGCAATCTCATGCAGTTATCTTTAAGGCTGGAGTACTTTACTGCCAGCTGCACTTCCTCCTGATTTCTCCATAGTGCACTACAATGGAAATTATTATCAGCCATGTACAGAACCTTAGACAACTCAGACACAGCACAGACTTTTCTTCAAATTCTCCTTGAAACCCAAAAATGACAGCTGCACTCAGAAGCACAAGGAAGAAGCTGTTCGCTTCTGGACACATTTCAAATCACAGGCCACTCTCAGTTTTCTGGAAACACCAGTAGATCACCTTTGCCTCTTTAAATGCTAACAGTTTCTGTAGGCAGGCTTTTCTCTTACTACTCACATTTTTTTGAGGAATTCCAGAGGATTACCAAACTCTACACACCATGAGTCTTGAGTTAGCTGTCAAATGTGCTAGCTAGATTTCTCCTAGACAAGGTTGATTACATGTTAAGAAACATGGAAAGAGTTTGAAGTTCATCCTCACCTCTTAGATCACTAGCAACAGGGGTCTCCACTTTCCAAATCACTTTTGCAGATGTACAACTGAAGTGATAAGCATAGTCAGCAGGACCTCCTGCAGAAGTCATCTCAAATAAAGTCCTAGGACTGCAGCAAAGCTGTCTCATCTCTAATGGCTTTAGGGACTCATTCATTAGCTTAAATTAATAACATTCTTGGTTAAAAAACGGAAGAACTCTCAATCAAATACTAGCAGTATCTACTCTGCAAGGGCAAGAGAGGAAACTTAAGTTTAAATATCTGTACATATTAGACATATTGAAATAGTACTTTCAAAAATTTTGAACACTGTAGCTGGTCCTTGAATCTCACATTTCAAAAAGTAGATGCTTATTATGAAAATGTCACCAAAATTATTGCCTTTGCCTCACTTTTTATTCCTGGCAACAGTCTATGAGGTTGGGTTGCTATCTGAAAGCACCTGTTCTACACTACTTGTAAAAATAAATTAAAAAAAAAAAAAAAAAAAACATTTCGGTATTTTCTTCTTGTGCTCTATTACAGAGAAATACTTCATAATGATTTGGCAGTAGAATTTTTCACACATGTCTTCTTGATCAATTATTAGGAAAGAAGACAGAGTCAAAAATCAATATTTAACCCAGTTGCTGCTAGCCCTTGTCATATATGCTTTTGACTACAGACAGTAGGGTTTGCAGTGATCTGGAAGAAGCTGATTGCTTATATTCATGGTTAAAACAAATTTTAGCATGAAATACATGAGGTCAGGCTAAAGAAAATGTTTAGCAGGATTAAAACAATTGTTCATATTTACATTTTGCCAATGTTGACAGCTGTACTAACTAAATGTTAAAACCCCTCTCATTTCTGCATAGCCAACAGCTCTCTGCTTTCTCAGAAATACATTAGAACCACAAATTGTGTCTTTTTTTTTGCCTAGGTACATAAATGGCAAAAGGTTACTGCATAGCAAGTTACAGACTCATCATTGCTTTCAGCTCCTCTTCTGATTTTATACAGCCAGCAACTCAGGCATTAGCTACTGACCATCTTACATCAATCAAATATGATTGTGACTTCTAAGTGTAAGTTAAATTAATCCAACTGAATTTCTTTTTCACTTAATCATAATATAAAAGGAAATTATAAGACTGTTTTACTATGGTTCCTGTAAAGTGAATAAACAGCAATGCCCCGTATTTGTAACAAATTTTAAAAATACCATAGGGGGAACTACTGAATAGATCCTTCAAATCCAGTCTCAGCAGAAGCTGAGACTACAAAATACAGGAGAGTATTTGAGATACAATTCAAAATCCGCTCACAGGTTCATCTGTTCTTGACCTTCTGCTCAAAATGGGAAGCTTGCTACACCACAAGTAGTACAGCTGGCAATCCAGCAGGGTCAGTTTCTGTTTTTTCATTAATCATCAGGCTGGAACCCTTCTGACTAACCTCAACAACCCTTGAATTTTTTTTTCATTTGTACAGGGATAATTCTTATAATATTTGCCGATCGGTGTAACAATCTCTCCTTTCTACATGTAATTAAGCCAAGGAAAAGAAGATCTAAGCAACTGCCAGAGGTCATACAGTAAGCCAAGAAGAAAATGTGGTATCTTTCATCTAAAAGAGATGCTTAAGTGTTACAAAATATACAAATTGAGAAAGAAAACTCAAACAGAAAAAAAACAAACAAACAAACAAAAAACAAACACAAAACCCCCATGATTTGGCAGTAGTCAATCAATGACAGAAGCCTTGTCACTTTTACCCTTATGGTACTTGGATTAAATACAAAATAACTCAGTACCAGTCTCCTTGGTAAATGAAGCACTGGAAGGGCCCTGAATGCATTATCTAGATGATAAATTTGCTCTAAAAAATACAGCATCATTAAAAATCAGAAGTCCTACGAGTAAAGTTCAACTTTTGTCCACACTTCCTACATCTAAACTTCTAAGATTTTGAATCAGAATTTCTTATTGTGACATTAGTATGCAATTAAGCTCTGCTTTTCATTATATGAGATTCTCAAAAGTACAACAACACTCTTCTCTGAGAGTTTAAAGTCAGTTGTTTAATCTTGTGGTAAGCTTGCATTTCTTCTGAAAAAGTCATGAATAAACTGAGTATGACTTTGGATTAGATGCCTTGAATTTATCAGTTATAATGATATTGGCTAGGGGGTATGTATGCTACAGATATTTTATCATATACATTCTTAAGAAGAGCTAACCAGACATTATGCCTAAAAAGGCTTCTTTTATTTTAGTAAACAATTGATACCAGGTCCTAACTTTTATCTTATTCCAGAAAAACACCAGAAACAACAGAAATAACAGCATGGTGACTCAGTATATTGCTCCTGTTAAGTTATTAACTTCACAAAATTCAATAAAATAAAATAAAAGGACAAAGTAATGAGTACAGACATTCACTATCTGCACCATAAGGTATCCCAGGACAATATCACAAGCAATTAATAAAAACAGAAGTACTCTCTGCATAAATATTGCCTACATAAGAAGAGAACAGCACTTGGGAGAACAGTGTCACTAGGATGAGATAAAATTGCACCCATATAGAACAACTTGCATGCAATATGACTGCTTTTAATCCAATGCTACCTCAAAGTTGTGGGGCCAGTACATGCTGTAGCTCACCCCACATCCCTGGCCTCCTCCGCTATCGTGGCTGGCCTTTTGCCACCACTCCTTTTCAGTTGAGACATCTGCATCCACTCCCTGTGGGTCCAAGGGCAGTGGAGGAGGGGAGAGAGGGCAGAGAAAATCCTCAGTCACCTTTGTTTTGACCCTCACAGACCAAGCACCCACCATCTTTCTAATAAAGTAACAGGAGATACCAAAAATGCACTTCTTTCCTCACAGCAGGCTGCTGAAGAGGGGCAGTTCTGGTGCTCTTTAGAGCCTGTCTTCTCCATTACTCTGCCAACTCCTCAGCTTCCCAACACCTCAGGACATGCATCTCCAAAACAATCAGTCTTGTGACCTATTCCAAGCCACTGACAGAAGTCTCATTTCTAACAGAATTTCAGAAGCCGGAGGTTTAACCCTGTATCAGAATGAAAAAAGAGTTGAAGTAGAAAAGGTTTTCAGAAAACAGAACACCCTTTCTCTCCCTTACTGCACGTGAGATGCAAGAAAAGGCTCTCTTCAGAGGGAACAAGAAAGGATCAGTCCTATGCTCTACAGATGCATGCAGCAGAGAAGACTCAGATTGGCACTGAGTCTTTTCTGTTGTTCCAGAAGTAAGGACACAAGAGTGAGATAGAGGTGCAGTGATGAAAAGACCACCCATTCCTACAAAATGAATCAGATCACCAGATAACAGGAATTTTGGGAAGTGGAGTCCAAGCTTTACACCCCTTCCAGGGGGAAATATAATAGCTTAACAACCCTAACAAGTAAACATTGTACAAGTAAACAAATAAACAAGCATTATTCTAACCAAGAAATGTTGCAACCAAGTGGAACAGAATGTGTCTACCTCCCTCACTATGGCTTACTCAAAAGAAAGAAGCATGGTAATTATATTAAATAACTGAAAAAAAACTAATGATATTTTTTATTCATACCTCATTAAGAATCAATTGAACTTTCTGTGAATTTAGGGAAGCTAAAACACCAAGAAGCAAAAATTATCACTGTATTTGTGGCAATCATATGATATGGCATCATTTCCACTGATAAATATATTCTTATACTTATCATGCACATCCTGGTTTCAAGGTAAGCCTGACAATAATGAACACTTTTATTCTCTCTACTCAGGTATTGACAAAATTTGTGAAGAAAAGAAAGCTCAATAACTAAATATATCTCCTCCTGCTCCCAGTGAGATATATTCTGGGGTTTCATAATGAACATGTTCCTTAACGATTAGACTGTCACTTCTCCCAAAAGATCTGAGGTGCTTTTATTGGATTTAGTTCTCTAAGTTTGAAAAGGCAGTGCAAAATGACTTTCCGACTCATCAAGTTGTTTTGATAACGGCCAGGGTATTGACTTGACTTAAGGAAAATAGCTTGTGTTTACCAATGATGGAGAGAATGGTAGAAGGCAGGAGAGCTCTAGGAATGTAGGTATTGTCAGAATGGATAGAAGTCTAGCCTCAGGTCCCATCTCTGGCAGTTCCTAGCCTTGGATATGTCCTTCCTTTTTCTCTAAAACTCCATCACAGACAGACAAAAAGTGAGCTGTCAAGCACAGAAATCTCACCCTACTGCTTGAAATTGACTTAAAACTTTGAACAAACACTGTTTCTAAGACTTACCTAACACTTTTTGTATTACCCATAAACACTCCCCCTCCTTCAAATTTATGATAACATTTTTTATTTAGGAGTTTGTTGGGATTTTTTTCATGGAAACAATATTTTTCTCTCAGTGACACTACTACATCACTTCTTTTCCCAAGAAAATTGAAACGTTTCACCTACAACATTTCTTTAATTCCTTTTTTGCATGAACTTTTGTTATTTCATTTCATGAACTGACACAAATGGGAAACTATCACAAGTTCATTTACACATTTGTTATATTATTCCACCTTTGTTTAGGCTATATAGATTTCATCTTCTGGTTTTCACTACTGGTTTATGCCTTTTAACGCATCCACAGCTATAACAAGCTTTCTTGACTGTCAAAGGAAATTGAATCAAGACAATGTGTGCATGATTCAGGACTTAGTCTGTGTAAAAACAAATTATGAATGCATCTCTCAACTGCAGCATATGGTGTTATGTGAAAAGAAAAATCAACACAAATCAACAATTACAGCAACACTTCAGAAAGCCTGTGAAAAGAGTGAGCACCCATACAGGGAAACCAAACAACTCACAAACTGATGAGGTTCAAGTTACTTCCCAGAGTCAAACTGAAGGGTAATCACATAGCACTGGCTCATTTCACAGTCAGAATGAGCAACAGACTGTTTCCCTCCTGCATGATGGGAGTGTAGCATAGTACTTGCAGAAAGCTTTAAGACTCAATTTCAGGGGTGGATCAGTTGATAGTGAACCATGCTCTCATGAAGGAAACCTGAAACAGGAGCTGTCAAACATCAGAGCATTCACAGCCTGCTGCAAGTGTTCAGTCAAGTCTGATTTAGCAGAAAGGTGTCTGTGTGTCATGCAAGAAGAGCTCAAGCTAACCATAAGAGTTGGGGATTTTTTTTTTTTATAATTCTACCTATCAAACTCTTTTTCATACCATCTTCCTATATGGCTTATTTCACTAAAAGAATGCAAGGTGAGGGAAAAAGTGCTACACTGTGTTTCAAACACTGCAAGACGGAAACAGCAAGAGCAATGCCCTATAAGACCAATGCCCAGTTAAGGACAGAGAGTAATAAGCAGGAGAAAAAGCAAACCCAAACTGTGGTTTGTGCCATATAGTAAAACATCAAAGCAGGAATCCAATTCCTGACATGTTAACAATGTCCACTTACAAATGCTAGTGTCAACTAGTATTCATATTTCACTGCAATTTATTGTTTGTGAGTTTTGTGTGAAGGGCTACAAAAAGCTGAAGAGTTAATGGATAATCTTCTCTTCCAAAATTCTAGGATTTATTATTGTCTATGTGTCTTACATGTCTGTAGACATGTTCTAACAGCAAAAATGCATGAAATATGATTTGAGAATTTAAGATCATAATATGGTCTTATAAATGTGAGCCTGAAAAATAAAGCAATTAAGAGTCAAAGAAAGAAAATGATGCAGTAGACCACTTCTGCAAAATCAGTAACATTTTATTAGGACACTAGCATGTTTAGCATATCCACAGACTTACTACATATATTTTTATGACAGCATCTCTATGAAAGAAAGAATTAGCCCCCTATTAATACTGGTATTTTAAACTTCAGGAATTCATGCAAAAGAAGCAAAGGTCCATATCTACACAACTGCCTTTAGCTACCTCAATGTTACACAATGCCTAATGCTACTTGCAGAAGTACCAAAATTATTCTAAGTTGGAGCCAACTTCTCTCATTTGCCTGTCAGAGCATAGGCAGATACAGCAGTCTGAATGTCACCACTCATGCACTTATTGATTTGAAAATTAGCACAATGCTTGGGAATTGGGATTGTGAACCATCCTTGAGGCCTGTACACCAGCTCCAGATGAGTCAAAGTAAATATTTAAAACATTGCTACAAATTAATGACATTACTACAAATTAATGAAGCTTGCCATCATCCTCACTGACACTGGTTGTTCAACAGTAATTTCACTATCAGTGCATCAATGAATCAGCCATTTCAAAAGAGAACACAGAGAACTTGAGATCACACTAAATTTTCTCTCATAGAGTAAGAGAATGCTCCTTTCTATTTCCCATTTCCAGCAATTGTATTACATAGCAGACAGGAGAGACCTCTGAATTCTCTTCTATGCCTCTGTTACATTAAACTTCTAGAGAAAGACATTGTTTCTGAACAATTACATACCTGAACTTGAAATTCCGTTTAAGCCATTTGGCTCTGTTCAAAAGGACTAAAAGACAGTAAAAACGTCACTTTATGTATGTTGTAAATGAACAAAGCTGTACAAACCACAGAATTTTTATACATAGAAAACTCATCTTTTCTGTAAAACAAATAAATTCCACTAACATTCAGATAGTGTCATTCTAACCAATGAAGATAAGAAACCAGTTAATTCCTCATCTCATCTCTTTCAACAGCTTTTTTGTCTCATCACCAGAGGGGTGTGTGGGTCAACATCGCTTGAGTTATCTGAATTACTCAAGTACCATTTGAGTTACTCTAATTATAGTATGTCCCATACTTTCCAGATAAGATGCGTATTCTTGTTGAGAAAATATGGTTTACAATGGAGTGTGAGGGAATAAATAGCAAACCACTGTGATATTTCTAACTTTAAACTGAAAATCCAAAAATGTCCAGCATTAACAAAGCTTTGCATTTTCTCACCTGTACACAGCAACCCACAAATGACATAGGCAGCAAAGTCATCTCTAAACTCAGTATAGAACAGCTCTTTGAATCTATATAAACTTTCCACCCTACTCTTCATGGTCTCAATAAAGCTTACATGTGGTCCACGCATAAACCTTGGAAATAAGTGATCAAATTTCAATGATACAAGAGAATTTCAAGATTACTCCTGATCCAAACTGTCTTCTAAGAATGAAGTGAATAAAACTTAATAGTCAAGGAACTTGCTTGAAAGCAAAAATGCACTGCATTGCAAATCACTCAATGTTCAATTCAGCAAAATTAAACTGACATCTTCTTTTGCCATCTGGATTTTTAAGTCATCAAGAATTAACATGAAACTGGAAACTGATTAAGCCTTAAAAAGTTATGCAAACAAAGAAAACAACTTTGCCTTGTCTCACTCTTACTGCAATAATTGCAGAGGTTGATATCACAGGTGTATCAACGTCTGAAAAGCTTACAGAATAGTATCTGCAAAATATCAGAAGTTTTCAATATTTTTGGTTGGTTTTAGAATTTGAATTTCAACATAATAAGTAAAGTTGTTTGGTCTCTTCAGTCTTCTGTAGATTTTCAACTAAGCATACACCAATACAACCAAGAGTACAGATAGCTGGAAGGTTTGTGACTTTGTCTAAAATAACTTCATCAAAAGAAATTAATGAGTTTTAGTTCTTCTCACCAAGAAAGTCATAATAAATTAATATATCTAATTAGAACCAACCTCAGTGAGATTACATTAAAATCTCATTTTGTTCTGTTAAAAAATTCAATAAAACTATGCCAATTAAATTAGGCAATCAATAAGAACAAAGAACAAAGTGCTTTTCTTGATGTTTCATCTACTTTGCTCAGCCATTAGAAGTCATTTTTAACAGCTTGTTGACAATGTTCCTCCCTTGACAGTGCTGCACGTAGTATCAGATGTCACATCCCAAATCTGCTTTGACAAATCATCCTTGTAATGCCATTTAGCACATCTGCCTCTGCAGGCAATTGAGCTCTCCCAGTACTTCAGTAGTGTGGGGCAAGTAGGGTGGGAAAGTGAAAACAAAGGGAATACTGAATTTCAAGTTAAACTGATACAGAGTGTAAGACTATAAAAATGTAATTAGCAAGACACAACCTGCTGCAGAGGTTACACAGTCTCTGCTGTGGATGAAGGCGCTCAGGAGAACTAATGGTTTTTTTAAGTATGCACTATTTCATTGGCTGCAAGCCTGAAGGGTGGTTCACTTTTGCTTTCTTTTACACTTTAATGCCTGCTGGTATTGCTTTCCCATATTGATCTTCAGAATAAAATATATTGGCCATACTGAGAAAGAAAAATCTACTAGCCAGATTCCAGCAGTTCTTACTCAGCGTAAGGTGCCATTCAGTACAGACTGTGAGGAACTAGGGTTAAACGTTACCACTTTCTGTATTACTTAGGTTTAAATTGCAAACTGTTGTTACAGACATCTCTCTGTTCTACATGTCTATCTTCTGTACATCTCAGCTTGTTACCTAAGCCATCAGAAACATCTTTTCTTCAAGGTCTCAAAAACAGAATCAACATATTAATGATTGGACTGATACAAAATGACAGAACTGATCAAGCTGCCACTTTAACAGAAAATTGTCACTCTGATGAAAATAAGTCGGCTCTAATACCAGAAGAAAGGAAAATAGAATTTTAACTTCCATATACAGAAAAGGGATTGCTTTTGTCTCAAAACAAGCAGATTTTGGTGCATTCCTTCCCATTTTCTAAAAAGATGATTCTTTAAATCATTTGATCTTTCTGCATGGAAACATAACAAATAACTACTGGGATGCAACCCCCTGTACTATTTGACTCGAGTAAGACTCACTCTCAAAGACTGAAAGGTTATGGTTTATGGCTTAACTGTTTTTATGAAGGACTTTTGCCTATTATAGCAAAACTATATAACAAAAGCTGCATGAAACCACATCCTGAATGGGCCTCTTGATTTTGAGGCCCTGCAACTTGGATGGAGATAAGAGAAAGTGTCTCAGGTCTGGGCTGGAGGAGAATACATTCACAGGAGGATTACGCCTCACACCTTCGGGGTGGAGATCACAGCCCCAGGCTGTCTGCTGTCAGGCTCTCACAGACCCTCACACCAAACAGGAGAGGATGAGAAGTTTTGGATGTGTGCTGGAAAAGCCTCTGGTGAGAGACAGTAAACGCCCATCCTCTGCTAAGCAAACCAGCCCAGCTGCAGGGGCTCCCCACCCCGGGAAAGCCACACCTATGGGACAGCCACGTGAATTACAGCAGAGGGGGTGTCACGGCCCATCAAAGGCACTCCCCGTGCCCAAAGGGGTCCCCAGACTCTGCACCAAAGCACTGCATGTATTACAAAATGATGCAACAGATGCCGAGTCTTGCAAGGACAGTGTCAAACCTAGCCCTCTGCAAGGGAGGTACCCGGGCATTCCCACCTGCCCAAAGTGTATATTAATCCACTGGATTCTATACTTTTTGGCATGGGGGACCCTCACCACCAAGAGGACCAGATGGAGGGAGCAACAAGACGTCGCTGGGACCCTCAGAAGGATGATATGTTTCTACCTAACTCCTGTCACTCTCCCTGTCCCCCCCACAGACACCTCTTTTTTCTACTTCTTTCTTTCTTTTCTCTTTCTTCCTCTTTTCCTCTTTTACTATTAAATAGAATATATCAAATTTTTTTTTGCATCAATATCCAACCTCACTTAGTTTTAATCAAGTTTCGGGGTCTATTTTGAACCTTTCTGGGTTTGATCCATTTTATTCACAGAGTTTTCTTTGCTCGTCTGTACTTAAATATGTTTGTAACATTCACTTAAACGTACTGGAAAGATTTTTGAATGGAGCTCTACAGCCTCTTTAAGTTGGGGGGCTTTTATGCTTTCACATGTCATTCTACAGTACCAAAAGCCTTCTGCTCCCTGTGCTTTCAGGTTCCCATCTATATGACAGCTTGACTGAGAGAAGGTCTTCATGTCTCAGAATACTCAACTTCTCTAAAATACACTATGACAGCCTACAATTTTCAGTAACTGATTAATAATGAAACTTCTGTTCAAACACAATTCCATCCTGGTGAACTATTTCTGCCACACATGAATATTTAGATGAAGCAGAACCTTGAGAATCCCTATTCAAATTAAGTCTCAGAAACTGATGGCTAATTTAGGAATGACCTTCAACATATTGAATAGTTGGGTAATTTAGTCTTTCTTCTCTGATAAAGATACTTCTTTGATAAAGACACTTTTCAGGTTGCCTTGTTCCCTAGGTGATCTGTGTTTATTCTCCTTACTGCAGAATGAGGTGTAAGTTGCAATTAATATTAAATAATGGCTGTTGTAGCAATGTCAAAATATCTCACTTTGACGTTTTAGAAATAAACACTAAGGAGATGATCCAAGGCAGCCTGCATGGCTTTAGTAAGAGTGACAAATTGTGCCAGATCAATCTGCTGACCTTCTGTGGTGGCATGATGGCAATGGTTGCCAAGAAAAGACTAATGGATGTCACCTACCCAGACTTCTGTAGCACCTCCAATATGATCCTACATGACATTCTTATCTTCAAATTGGAGACATATGGATTTGATAGATGGACTACTCAGTGGATAAGGAACTGGCTGGATGGATACAGCCATGGAGTTGTAGCCAATGACTCTTCTCAGTTGGAGGCCAGTGACAAGTGGTGTCCCTTTAGGGCTCTGTCTTAGGACTGATGCTCTTCAATATCTTCATTAATGACCTAGTGAGACCAAGTGCATTCTCAGCAAGTTTGCAGATGACATGAAGCTAAGCAACAGGACAGGATGTTATCCAGAGGGACCTGGACAAACTTGAGAGGTAGGCCCATGAGAATCTTATGGAGTTCAGGAACTGCACCTGAGTCAGGGCAATCCCACACATGAGTCCAGACAGGAAGAATAAGTCATTGAGAGCAGCCCTGCAGAGCATTACTTATGAATTCTTGAAGATGGCAAGCTGAACATGAGCCAACAGAGTGCACTTGCAGCCCAGGAGGTCAACTATATCCTAGACTGTATCAAAAGAGGAGCATCCAGCATGTCAAGGGAGGTGACTCTGCCCCTCTAGTGACCCCAGCTAGAGTACCATGACCAGGTCTGGGGTCCTCAACACATGACATGGACATGTTAAAATGAGTCCAGAGAAGGCCATGAAAATGATCAGAGGGAAAGAGCACCTCCCTACAGAGACAGATTGAGAGAGCTGGGATTGTTCAGCCTGGAGAAGAGAAGGCTCCAAGAAGACCTTCAGCATTTCAATACCTGAATGGGACTTATGAAAAGGAACAGATAGTGATAGGACAATGGGCAGTGGTTTAAAATTGAAAGATGGCAGGGTTAGATGAGATACTAGGAAGAAATTCTCTACTCAGAGTGTGATGAAGCACTGGAACATGTTGCCCAGAGAAGTTGTGGATACCCCTTCCCCAGAAGTGTTCAAGGCCAGGCTGGATGAAGCCCTGAGGAACCTGATGTAGTGAAAGGTGTCCCTCCCCATAAAGCAGGGGGTTGGAACTAGATGATCTTTGGGAGCCCCTCCAGCCCTTGCCATTCTACAATTCTATTCAATTACAATTTCCATTTGAAGTGACTTTGTAGAATATATACAATTACTGTTTTGAAGACGTGAAATTGAGATTATCAACATAAAATTATTTGTTCTAGACTCATATCACTATTCAAAATCTTGCCATTTTTTAATCTTACATGCAATTAGGAGGAATGTGAAAAAATTGAAGTCCTTCACCAAACTGCTTCTCCCCAGATACAAGACTTTTTCTGTGAGCTGAATAGGGAGTGAAAAGGAGACAGTTCCTGCCTTGTCTGTATAATCTTCACTTTTAAATGCAAAATAGCCTTTGGGATAAGGCAGCTGTCACTTTTCAGCTACAGAAAAATACAGATTGACTCACTACAATCCCTGTCTCCCACTCTAACTCCTGGGTGATTTGTACTTGTTTAGTTCGTCATGGGTTTTTTTTTTTTTTTTCTTTACCTTAATCTGAAATTCAGTCATTTGTACCAAGAACTGCAGGGTATAAGAAAACTTAATGTTTCTGAACTATATTTCAAAATTTAGTGCTTTAGTGCTTTTCTTCAAAGTATGAGGTACACTAAACCAGAACTTCATAAGCTACCACCTTCTTTATCTGCCCAAGAGATCAACAACCTTCAGGAACGCAAGAGAAACAGGACCTGTCTCACAAACACGTATTGGTACAACTTTTACAATGCAGTATTTAACAGAGACATAAGCCATTCCTCTTCCATCTATCATTCTTGTGCACATGCTGCATATTATTAATTCAGGGCCTCTGGGACAGTCACATAAATCTGTATGGAGTTGGGGGTCTGGGGTGGGGAGGGGTGTTTGAGTTTTGTGCGATTTGGGAGGGAGGTTAGAAGCACTCTGTGATCCAACATGCCATTGTTACTCCTTTGGATCGTAACACACATAATATAATTTAAACATATTTTAACAATCTGCATGATAGAGCCACTGCTGCAGCATTTGGCATTTAGAACATTAATACAGCAGCTGTTTTAAATTTTAAAAAATTAATAAAAGGGCTTTTTCTACACTAAGGACCAGAGAGGGGAAGAAAAATGTTTTTTTCCCAATTAAAAGACTGGAAGAGGGAAGGAAAGAAATTTCAAACAAGCAGAGATGATCTCTGGAATTCTTAAAATATGTATCAAAGGAGCCTCTTATTTTGGGGTCATCTCTGAGAAAGCAGTAAAATCAATCCTATTTATAAATATAAACTAAGCAGATCTTCTGAGCATTTTATGTTTGGTTTATATCTAAATAAAGCCACTAAAAGATACAATTCACTTGCTAGGCTTCAACCCTCAACATATTTCTGCAATTCTTTTACACATGAGTTTAAAAGTGCAACTCTGGACAACTCTTTAACCCTTTCAGTAAAAACTACCTGTGAATTATTACTAAGAGTATTTCTAGGAGTAAATAAGCATACAGGGTGCATGGCTTCCTTCTGATCTCATCTTCCTAGACTTCTACTTACTTTTTTTGTCCCTAATCAATAGTACATTGTCATAAACCTGAAAAGCCCTGATGGTTAATTTACAGAAACCACCATTAAAGGAGGTCCCATATGGACAGAGCATGATTAGAAAGTTTTTCAGGTCTGTTCAAGGAACAGATTCTGGGCACTGAAGAAGAGCTGGTGTTTGCCATTCCTAAATTATGTACATTTGTTACCAAACCAGCAGAAGTAATATGGCATATCTCGAGTAGATTTATGCTTAATTTTTAATTTATGCTTAATTGTTCCATGATGTTTCAACTGATTTATACGAAGTATGCAAAATGAAATCATCCTTCTCTAAACATCAAGTTTTCAACACTTTTTGTCACAGTATTGTTCTGGTCAAAATGTCCAGCACACAGGTGGATGAGCAACTAGCTCATGGTTTGGGCAAGAAGAGTTACAGTGAATGGGGTGACATCAGACTGGGGACCTACCACTAGTGGGTTCTGAAGATCTCCATCCTCAGCCCTGTGCTCTTCAACATCTTCATTAACGACTTGGACACAGGACTGGAAGGGATACTGAGAGAGTTCACAGATGATACAGAACTGGAAGGAGCTGTTGACTCCCTCCAAGGAAGGAAGGCCCTGCAAAGAGACTAAACTGGTAAATTGAAATGCCACTCAAGTAGCCCAGGTTTTACACATATAAAAAGGATGGATATTCTTCTTCTTTTCAAAATTATTAGCAAATTCCCTTTGAAAATCATTAAAGCAACTTTGAACTATCTGATGTACTAAAATGACTCATTAATGGCATAGAAAAGGTTACCTCACTTTTTTCAAGTCTGCAGTTGATGAGACATGAACTCATCTGAGGTTAGCTCAGCTAGTTAGAGCAAAGTACTAATAACACCAAGGTTGTGGCCCTGTATAGGCCATTCACATAAGAGTCAGACTTGATCCCTGTGGGTCCTTTCCAACTCAGAGTATTCTGTGGTGTAGCCAAGTACACTTATAAGCAAAAGAATTATGTTGCACTGTTAATCCATTACTTTGATTATTTCAATTGGATTAGCTTTTGATACTGGATGATATGCAAGCCTGTCCAAAAAAAACCCTGTATCTTGATATTTTGAAGATTTGGAATATTGCCTAGAAATACTATATTAAGTAGCTATGGGATAAATGAAAAGATTAAGGAGACTAGAATGAAAGGAAATGTAACTAAGCAATTTAGAACTACTTTCTGACCTGACTAAAGAAAAAGAAGAAACTAAGCAAGATGGAGACGAACAAAGCCTGTGATTTTCGGATTTAAGACTCTGGAAACAATTGCACAAATCCATAGTTCTCTGAATAAAGCAGCATTGACAGTAGACTTGAACTTGTACTGTCTCACACACAGAAAGGCAGAAAAAAATCTATAAGTGCACTTCAGCATTTTTAGGTAACAGGCTATTCAGCATAGATAGCCAGATTGCTCAGATAGTAACAGGTTTTAATTTGAAAAGTTTTTACTTAGTCTAGTCTTCCGTCTCACCACACTCAAAAGATAATTTCAGTAGATTACCATGCATTTCTGATTTCCTGTTTGCCTATCATGTTCCTTCTTCCTAGGAAATACCTGCTCTGATGAAGATATGCCAGCATAAAAACCTGAGATAGATTTAAGAATCAACTCCAAATCACACATTCTAAGGCAAGAAGAAACTTGTGCAATGATTCATTTTATCCTGCATAAAGCAAGGGGCAAGCAGTCTTAAATTACTGTCAATTTAAAGTCCAGCAACTTTAATGTTTGAATTGTGTTTGAATTCAATATCAGGAAAAAAATACTATTACTAAAGAAACCCTTTGATTTTGGAATTTTCATTGGCAGACAATGCACAGTAGCTCCTGGCAAGGAATTCTAATCAAACTGCATTTACTTTATTCTCAGTTTTTCTGATTTCAAGTTCTAGTCATATGATTATTTTCTGTAACTTTCATTGCTAAACTAAAGAGTCTTCCACTACAACATATCTCATTTGAAAGCTGGAAAACACTGCGTTTCTGATTTCTTTACATCCTAGACAAGGAAAAAAAAAATTGTTTCTATATCTTTAATACATGTCCTAACTCTTTTTCATACCACAACTATTTTTGTGATATGAAGTTTAAATATCATATTTATATATGATATAATGGGCTGTATTTGCTAATTTCAAATATTTCACCAGAAGAAAATGTGTTTTGATAGAAGAAAATGTATGTACAATTAGGTATGAAACCTAGGATGTATGTAGCTCTCATCTTTTAATCAGAAGAAGAATACATTTTCTGTGTCAAATACAAGATATTTTGCAGACTTGCCGAATTCAGAAGTTATTTTCCAACTGTTCAGATGCCAAAGCCTCTATCAACAACCTATTTTATCCCTCCCGTCTCTCATTTGTCTTCTCCTTTTCTTCAAGCACTTTTAAAAAGAGCTTGTCAAATCTGTTTTATAGCTTAGATGGGGGAACAAAGGGCAAGAAACATCATTAAGTATCAATCTCCTAGTTTTAACAGCCTGGGTGCAGGGATATTAGAATCCAGAATTCAAAACCATGATCTAACCTAACAGTTATGACTTCCCCTTTTAATTTTTTTAATGGGGTCTAAAATATATACGTTTGAAGGGGGGGGCGGGGCCTGAAAGTTAATCCTGGTTGCCATGTCACTCTACAAATCAAAAGCAAGCAATCCATTACAGATAGTTTTGAAGGCAACAGTACTACAGTGGTATTCCTGATGGATTTAGAAATTATGGTCTGTGCAACTTCACAGGCATTAAGCAGGAAAATAAAACCATTAGATCTTCTCAACAAATGGAGTCACTATTGAAGGATATATTTTTTTCCTGCTCACAGTTGGGTTTTTATTTTTCCAAATTGGAAACACACCACATAGAGGAAGTAATAACATTGCAGTAAAGCATAGCCAAATTTTTATTCACATTGATTATCTTTTACATTTTGAAGTATTGCCTTTGTACATCCATCTGTAAATGTTTATCAGATAGGCATTCAAACCCTTTCCTTCATTAAACCATTCTATGGGAACACTACCATACTTTTGTTATATCTTTGAGTGAAGGGGAAAAGAAATATGACATGGATGGGTTTTCATTCACCTTCCAAATTCAAAATCTTTATTCCCTTTTCTAATCCCCACAACTGAGAAAAATACATATATTTTTACTCTTAGTTTCAATTTTTACCACTATAATATTATGTGCACATGAAAAATGCTTCTTGCAATCTGAACATGAATGATTTCAGAAGTATTTGAGTCTGACTTACTTCATTTTAATCCTATTAAAATTATTTCACGTCCTCAGATAAAAAAAAAAACTACCTTCTTTAGATGGCTAATAGATAACAGACTGGAATTTTTAAAAAGTGGGATCTTTCCAATCCAAAGTTAATTTTTTTATGTTTCAAATTAACGTCCATCAACACACCTCATGCCAAACAAATAAATAGTCACAAAGGAGCAAGTAGGAAGAGACAACTGATTGAGTCTTTCTTAAAGGAGAAGAGTCTTCTCCTGAGGCATTCATTCCAGATTTAAAGTGCACATCTTCATTATTTGATCAGTAATAGTTTTTTTACGTTATTTGGAGTTTGACCCAGGCAAATGTTTGTTCGCAGTAAGGTTTTCTAAACAAACCATTGTATCATCTCTACAAAGATATTTCAGCATGCACATCAGTTTCTATTGTTTGTACTCTTAACAGCTAAATGAAAGAAAGCTACTTACAGACTTGGGCACGCAAGGAAGGACACCTAGCTTCTTTCATCACATGGTATAAATCACATTAAGAAAAGACTTCCTAAAGATAGGGGAAGCTGTACCCTCTTTTGTCAAGTAATTTATTGAGTTTGCATTTGCAGAGAACCTTATGCAGACATTTCTGCAGAGGATCATTAACTCAAATGTACAGTGAAGAAAAGGTGCATTTATAATTTAACAGCTGAAAAGCTACATGCAATACTTTAAGTTGCCAGACTATTTCTTGTACATTTCCTGCAGGACTCCATGTGTTTCCTCCCTTGTTTGCAGGATACTAAACTTAATGTACTTTACTTGACAGAAATTGGTCACTACCTTTTTAACTGTTCCCTGCCGTACATTAGGCTTCATTTTTCAGGGTGCAAAATGCTTGCAGCTGCCATTAATTTCATAGATATTGCAAACATGACTATTACACACAACAGATTTTATCTAGCTGGTGGAGATACCCACAAGAATTCTGCAACAAATGCCAGCTGTATTTCTTCAAAAATATGCATCACAACAAGTTACTGCTAAGTAGTAATGGGAAAATGAGGGCATGTAAGAGCCTAGATGAAATACAATTAAACAGTGCAACAGATCAATTAAATAAGAAATTATTAATGGTCATTGTAGTCTCTTAGGAATAAATTCATTTAAATTAGCACACATAAGTGGCTCAACCTATTGACTATTTTATGAGCACTGGCTGCAGATATTATATTCCTTGGATTAATTTCAATCACCTAGTTGTTACATAGTGAATCATATCGAAGCAAGAAAGAACCTAAATGTACTTTTCAATTTGCTCGATCTCTTCCACAGAAAAATGCCATACCATGACAACTATTCATTTATGAAATTAATATCAGTCTACAGAATCAATTGATAATACAATAATAATTGTTGATAATGTTGCTCTAAAACAGAAAAGAAAGATGAGATGACAAAGCAAAAGAAAAGTAGAGTCCTTAAAAAAAATTTGCTTAATAATTCAATCATTGCAATTTAAACGTAAGATAACCTCCACAAAGGGCTCTACTTTGGAAAAAAATGGACCAACAATTAGCATAGACATTGCTAAAACTTACAGAAACAGGGAATGAATACTTCATAAATCATACATGGAAAATTTCTAAAGGCTTGAAAGAAATTATATGCGAACATTATCATACATAACGAAACTTCCGTTGCCATGTTGATACATGAACCATTTCTCTCTGAAAATGCTGTTTTACTTCCATTTTTTACAAGATTTTCTGACAGCTTAGGATATAACATTTATTTCTTAATAATGTTTAAATAAAATATTACTAAAAGCATTTATATATATATATATATATAAAAGTATGAAACTGGATTTCCCATTATGAATGAAACACAACTGTAAGTTGTGATAAGAAATTAACACTTTTACAAATCAGTTTAATTGTGACTGCATCGCATCACCTAAAGCACACACAATCACTGTGTGGTGGCATGTAACGTGAAAGTGAAGTTGTATAGGCAACATGTTGGATTTTTAAAAAAAGATTCACTAAGTGCTTGCTCTGATTTTTGTTAATGTGTAGCAGCCCTGTAGAGCTGTCAAAGCAGAGATCATTGAAGAAACATTAAATAATGAGCATTGTCTTTGTATTTTTTGTTAGTTAGAACGTATCTGTTCCATGTTTCTTTTTGATCATTTTTTACTTTCTGCTACCTATGTATGACAAAATGATTACTTTCTGTCATCATTGGGAAAAGTTCATAATTATTCAGAATCTGTCTATCCAATTGTGTTAACTAAATAGCTCTGCTGAAGTACTTAAACAAGGTGATAAGATCCTGTTTTCTGAACAGCACACACCACATGGGGGCTTTCTTTTGATAATTTAAGTTACACTAAGACAGAGTTTTACTCAGTAAGAGACATGTTTCCGGCTTAGAACAGGACTGCCCATTAACCCTATTCATATGAAAATAAAAGTGAATATTTACTGAATCTTTTTTAAGTATCGCATATTATCTCACAGTGTAATGTGGCAGAGTAGTGACTTTATAATGGGGAAAGCACAAAGGACTGGTATATGCACAGGATTAACTTCGATTATCTTGCAAAGGTAACTACACTGAAGGTATACAGCCACAACTTATGCATAGAGATCCAAAGGAGGGAGCTTAGGTAGCTCTGTTAAAAAGCAGTCAGCAGTAATCATGGTCAGATGCCAAATAACACCAATTCTTTTGGTGTTCTTTTTAACACATTCCAAGGACTGCTGTGGCCATACCTGCACTGAAACTATTACCATCCAGGCTAACCTATTTACATCAGACCTGCTTATGATTTCAAGCTAGGCATTACTTATAGACATATCCACATTGCTTAGGACACAGGAAACAAACCTCATGGTACAAGCAACACTTACTCCACTCTAATATTTGAATAGCTGCCAAGATTGTAGGCCCACAGCACTCACAGTTTCTGCACAGGAACTTTTCTAACAATTGGATGCCTGTAAGAGGAAATTTCTAGCCATAAAACTGTTGTCTTCCTGGATCAGCTGCTTTAACTATAGAGAAATGTAATGAAAATTATGTGAAGGGAAAATGTAGGAGAAAGGAATAATTAGGATGATTCCCATATTTATTGCTGAATTACTTCAATGAAACAAAACCTAAGAAATTTTTCCTAAAAGTGCTCAGATTTTAATGCCAAAACTTAAATAAAGCACAACTGCACCCATTTTATCACTGTCCATTCAAAAAAAAAAAAAAAAACAATTTTTTTAAAACATTAGGAAATTAGCATTTCCTCGCTTGAAAGTACACTTTTATTAAATGTTTCCTGCCATATGCATATATAGGTATGTATACATGTGACTCTTACCTTAAAGGCAGCTGTTAATCACCCTGGGAATAATTTACCCATCCATTAAACCCCAGTAAAATACTGTAAGAGTGGGCACAAGAGCATCAAGAACAATGTAGTGGAAAAGTGCTGAGGTACTAGCATGGCAATGAAACTAACACGCAAAACTCTTTCTACAGCAGGCACTGGTACAGAACACAAGACGTCCAGGAAACCAATGTAACAACATTGGTTACAAAATTAAATTTTAAGTGTATGTATCTACGGAGCTACCAAGTTATGTTTGGAACATTATATAGACACCCTTGAAAAATAATAGACTTGTTACTTCTGCATTTTTGTGGCTCTATGAGGGGTGCACAAGTAACTGAGAACAGAAACAGGAAAAAAGGGGAAAAAATCTATTTCAGTTACACATGTATAATTGTGTTTAGTGAACTGAATTCTGCCAAGTCAATGGAACAGAATGTGACATAAACCAGTTTAAAATTAGGCCATGAGAATCTATCCAAGTTACACTATTTCCAAAATGTGGATACATATTAAGAGTCTCTATTGCACATAACATCATATTAGCTCCATAATACTTTGGTCCTGCTTCATGAATGAAAAATTGTTTAAAACTCAACCAAGTTGCAACACTAAATAGGAACAGCAACTCAAGAGACAGCAAAACAGAACAGATTAAATATATTTTTTAATAACTGTAAAACTGCACAGCGAAACAGAAATCCTACAAATAAAATAACTACAAAAGTGCACACTTTATGTGCCCAGTGGCTTTTCAAAGGCTTATATTGTGGTGGTGAGCAGAAATTTAATAACTCTGGTGATACTATCATGTTACAGCACTAATAAGATACGGAACATTTGGAGAAGAGTAACAGCAGACAGCAGTAACCAGAGTTTTTTGGAAATACTATCTATAGATTAAATTAGCTCTATGAACAAGGACACACAGACTGAACTTCATTTTGTTTCTCTTTTCCTTTCTCATCTTTACACATTTAGTTACTGTAAATTACTAATAATGAGGTATTGGCTGGCTGCATTTACAGTAGTTTGATCTCTTTCCACATCTGGCTGGAGATATGTGCATATCCTGTAAGCTTACTACTATGAGAAGATGATTGCTGACATGCACTCAAGGCTGAAGGTGTATTATGACCATAGTTGAAAGGTACTGGAGCAATACAATGCACCCTGGAACAGAAAGGTAGGAACAGACCAATACATGACAGCAGTATTTCACATACCTGGAAGCAAAACACACATACTGAATACAAGCTTCAACACTAACAGCTTCTAGGACTTCTAAGTGTGCACACAGGGCCTCTGAGCCATTGGGTTAGTGCATAAACTACACTAACAGCTTTTAAACTATATTAAGCATGAACTTTTACTTTTGGAAGTACTCGATACTTGCAAGATGATATCTGTCAAGATATGTCTAGTCCAAACATCCTAGAATGTAGAATTGAGCTACTCCAGTTGCTTGAAATGGGACATCTTTGGCAAGGGAAGCATGTCAAGAAAGCAATATATATTTAATGAAGTTTTAATATACAGCTGGACAAGAGAATATCCAGGGTGAGTTATTATAAAATATGATACAAAACTAGAGCAGAAGAAAGGGTGAGAAAAAAATATACTAAGAGAGACTGAAAATGTATGCAACAGATTTATGCAGATCAAGGCATTCCTTCTTTACTACATCAGTGGCCTGGCACATGATGTGAGCAGCATAATAATAATTTTATATATATGATAAATATCTACCATCTGTGTTCTAACACACAAACTGCAAAATGCAGCATAAAACAATTAAAATCAACAGAGAAAAAGATCAGGATACAGAAAGCTTTTGATTCACAAAAAATAGCAGATGTTATATTTGAGTGACTGAAGACCAAAAATAGGAGTGAGAGCAAGTACAACTCAGTTTTAAAAAGTACAGCTCAATCCATGTGCCAAAGGGTTATTTGGTATGATTGTCATATTCCTAGTGAGACAAAGAAAAAGAAAAATTTATTTTAAAACTTCAATTAGGTCACAAGCTAACAAAATTCAATAACTCTTTCTAATGGATTTCAATAGGTCTTTCCAAGTTCAAGTTAAGAAATTCATAAAAATTTACACTCTCTATTGAGATGAAAGCACAGATTTTTTTCCAGAGTTTTAGACTTGTGGACAGAAGCATTTATATCACATTTTTTTAGCAAGAAGTACACGTGTTCTGCAAAGTCTCAGGCTTTTCATTTGGGCAGCACAAGTAGCACACTTGTAAGGACAAAAGAGTAAACCATTTATATGCTGTCTTTTTGTTGCTGTTTAATGGTTTAATGTCATCTTCCTCCTGAACTCTTTCCAGCTGCAGACCTCTTCAGTGAATCATTTCAACTACAGCTAGTGCTGATCTCATTCTCCCTTCAAAGTCTTCCTGTGGCTACCATCTATTTATTTTTCACTTTTTGAACTCTCTCATTGCTACTACAGCTCTACTCTACATTCCACCTCCAACAAAGCTAATAGAACATTTTTTTCGTTCATTTTGGGCCTGTTCCTTAGAATCCTCTTCACCAGATGTTAAGATGGAGAGAGCAATTCAGACACTAAAAACCACAACCTGCCACAAGCAGGAAAAACAAATGTGTCTCTGTGCTTGAATGCACAGCATGCATGGCATCTCCTATCATTAAGGAGATTATCATCAAAACCTTTACTATCCAGACAGGAACTGAAGCACTGAGAGATTAAAGCATTTCTTCAGGACTATGCCATTAGCTGTGAATAACCAGGAATCAAAAATGTTCCTGTCAACAGCTTCACAGCTCACGTGTTTATCATGCTACATTGACTGTCTTACCTAAATCATGCAACTTTTTTATGCAGGAAATTAGATCAACCACAATTACACTTTGTGCTGGATTTGGATGTGATTTTCTTCACAGTGGCTGGTATGGGGCTGCGTTTTGGATTTGTGCTGAACACAAGTTTGAAAATGTGGAGACATTTTTGCTGAGCAGGGCTTTCATAGAACCAAGGAATTTTTCTACTTTTGGTAATGCCACACTGGCAAGGAAGTTGGGGGTGCATGGGAGGTTGGGAGGAGACACAGCTGGGACAGTCTGTGGACAGTGACCCCAACTGACCAAAGAGATATTCCACATCATTTGGGATCATGCTTAGTGTATAAAGTCGGGGGGAAGAAGGAGGAAGAGGGGGATGTTTGGAGTGATAGTTTTTGTATTCTCAAGTCACCATCACAAGTGATGGGGCCCTGCTCTCCTGGAGATGGCCGAACACCTGCCTGCCCATGAGAAGCAGTGAATTCATTCCTTGTTTTGCTTTGCTTGCATGGCTTTTGCTTTCCCTATTAAACTGTCTTTATCTCAACCTATGAGTTTCATAGCTTCTACCCTCCAAATTCTCCCCCCAATCCTGCAGGTGGGGGACTGAGCAAGGGGCAGCGTAGGGCTTGGCTGCTGCCTGGGGTTAAACCATGACAACTTTATACTCTAAAGAAAAGAATTATACTTATGAATTATCACTTCATACAAACACTGAGGTTTGTACATCTCAAACATCAAAAAAAATGAAACAGTCAAGGCAAGGGAGTTTAATCAGACTGCTTGAAAATCATGTGTTTGATTTTATCACAAGTCACAATTTTCACCTGATTGACAAATTTTGAGAAAAAACGTTTTTATGAAAAACCCAACTCTATTTTATGAAGATTCAGAAGCTTTCACATGAATAACATCCCTGCCATATGAGTATGTAATATTGCCAACTTTTCTATAAAATCAGATAAAATCAAGCAATGTGTTTTATCAAGGGAAAAGGAAAAAGTAAAAGCCTAGAAGGTCTGAAGAACAAAGACTGTCACAAAATAATAGGACTATGATGCCTAAAGCAATACTGATTCTTTAGAGAGGTATAAAGATAATACTTCCCAAGGACACTGAAGTGGAGAACTGTGGTTAGCACAAAACATTTTAATGAAAGCAAGAAGGACACAGACAGTTCAATCTGCACATACCCAAAGAGAGCCTGCAGTTTGCCAGAATACCCAAGCCTAAAGATATCCTGTCTAAGGAAGATCCATTATCTTCACTCAGGGACAAGATTAAATCTTTAAGGACCAATGAAAACGTATTTGTCTTCATTCAGTGGTTTGCTATTTCCAGAAGGCAAGGGAGCTGGGGAGGAAGCTGGTTGTTTTAATTTGGTCTGAAAGAATTCAGCAAGACTTTTCTTTGAAATTTATGCTTCCTTTTGGTTTCAGCTATGATGGAAATTATGTCAGGAAATCCTTGGTGGATAGCCTAGTGTTTGTGGTTTGAGTCTCATCTGGAGGCAGGGATCTGAAAGAAACACAAAACTGAAATATAACAGACAAAACCTGATTTTTTCCAAAGATGCTGGAACACCAATCCAAGTCCATCCAGCATCCTGTCTCTAACAGTGGTCAGTAGCAGATGGGAATATAAGAACAGAAGCAGCATACAAAAGTAGTTCTCTTCTTCTATATTTTCATTTGATTCATATGCTTTGTGGCTTCCAGACTTTCTGAGCCACAGGCAACAGCCTTCATAAGCTTTCTTATCATAAACATACCTAATGAATTTTTGAGCCCTTTAATATACACAAAATTCTGTGACAATAAGCTTTTACAGCTTTACATTGTACTGTGTGAAGTAACAATTTTTGCATGCTGTGAACCTGTCACTTGCAGTTACTATTTCATCTGCTCCAGGTCCTGTATAAAAGACAATAAAGCCTGTTCTCTGATCCATGACACTTGCGCTTTCTACAGTTCTGCAGTCTTCAGATTCTTGGAAGATCAGAGTTTTGTAGTGTATATGATAAAAAACAAACAGGCAAACTAGGAGGAAGGCAGTAGAACACAACTGCTGATTTTATCTGAATGTTTCATCCACAGATCTACATTAGCTTGCAGTTATTCATCCTGAAAAAGAAGCTGCATTCATTTCTCACATCACACACTGTTAATCTTCTGTAACTCTCTACAAACTCTAAACTACATTTGCATAATCAAATTTTCTACAACAGCTGGCTTTCTTGCACTCTCATCTGGCAGCAACTGTTTGAGAGGAGAGAAAACAAACATAATCAGAAAAAAAAAAAGGGGGAAAAGGGGATTATAGGAAGAAAGGTATTCTTTTCATAGGTGATCAAGTGAAAAAGTCCTGTTACAGGGTTAATCACACCATCATTCTTTGCCAAAAGAGCAGTCTGTTCTCTCTACCTAAAAGGATGGTTGCAAGCATACATCTCGTAACAAAGTATTATACATGCAAGTTACCTGTGACTTAGTTAAATAACTAAGGTCCAGTTAGCATTTGTCAAACTTTCAGAGTAGTTTCTAAACTGTTAATTTGTTAATCAGCTGAAGTACTTTCTTTATGTGGATATGTGTATTAGAGAAGATTATAGTTAGATTAGGCCTTATTTTCTGTTAGTTCCTTGTTCAGCCTACTGTACCTGCACAAGAGAGATGATGGCAGAAAAATAAAAAACACTGATTATGGAAGATAGGAATTTGAGTCTCCTTTCAGCAGTGGTGCCAATTTGTTGCTGGCTGTGAGAAATCATTGAACTATGGCTGATGACTTCTGATGGACTGAGAAACCTGACCAACATTTCTTTTCCATCTAGACTGCAAGATGTAGTGGGGTTTTTTGTTCATTAATACAAATAGCCAGAGGACACAATGGAATCCAAACAACTACATTTTGTTGGGTATGATCAGCAAATACGGAATACATAAACTAGGTGATACATTTCAGTCTCGTAATTTTCTGAACTTGCAGCTCCAGGAAGACCACTAGAGGGCCCACAATTAAAGTTTTATTCTCCATTTTGCACTGCACATAAACAGTGAACAGGAACTTTCAATGGATATGCCACAGGTTAATGAAGATAGCAATAAAATATTTTCACAAAACTCAGTCTTCAGGAAATGTAGTGCTTAAATGCTAAAACCCAGATTAGCTTCAAACCTAATCAGAAGATGTTAGTTACTTCATTGAGTCCAAACCATTTGGCTGAAATGTTTCAGGCTCAGCATCATTCTGAGTCATCTTCCACAGGACTCAAAATGAAGCCACAGCAGCTCACCAGAGATGGACTAAATGTTAGTGTTTCATGACTTCAAAAGCCAAGGACAATAGCCCAGGTGGACTGCCACGTGGCCAAGGAAAATGGAATCTTGGTGTCAATGGTTCCACGTGCTCAGAGACATCTTCCCATGTTTCTGCTGCAAAATTTAAAAAGTGATGCAGTAATATGGCTCTTAGTGGACCAACTTGGTATCTTCAGGGTCAAGCACAAGTTTCTTCATTTATTATTCAGAGGAAATTTGGATTCTATATATAGGTGCACATATATGCACATCCCCCCCCTCAAATTTGGATAAAATACAAATATTGAGGGGAATAAAACTATTTGGAAGGCAGAAATACTGATCCTCAAAACCTTTACTAGCAGTGTTATTATTATACTATAAAATAAATTTGAAGAAGTTAGAAACAGTTAAAAGTCCTCATCTTTTTCCATTTTTCTTCATCTCTCCCTTTTATCTGTCCAGGTTTCTGAACTCAAGCAGATACTTTGTTAGGTTTAGATATTTCCTCAGATATGAAAAAAAAAGCCCAAGTTTCAAAACCCACTGTTAACCAGGCATAAGATGTGACAAGAAATAGATTGTACATAATATACCATCTGAAGATGAGGAAAATGTTTTCCTTCAAAGTTGTCACCATGTTGTATACAGAAACATAGTTGTCTCTTTTCAAAGCTTAGTGACTTGTCACCATCACCATTATTATTCCAAAAGATAGTGAGAATCACAAAAGTTAGTAAGAAAATTAAGCAATGCATCCCTTCCTCTTCTTCCCCATGAGAATCACACAGTTTCTGTAAGATACCTCACAGATGCTGTTGTGGGGAGAAAATTACAATTGATATGGATTTAAAAAAAAAAAAAAACAGAATTAGACAGTCTTGTATAATATTAACCTCTCCCTATGGGTTTCAGTTGGAATGAAATATGAGATTCTCTCATCATCCTTGATTCTAACTTTCCTTTCATGAGAAAGAACAAATTATCTCAGTCACAGCAGCAAAGCCAATGCTGACATGTATAGTAAATTGTTGTGAGGAAGTAAGGTGTACTGCTGTGGCCATGCACCTGGAATGAACAATATGAACATAAAGTATTTCTCTAGGGAAATCATAAAGGTTTGTCTGAATCTGTTTCAGGAAAATAAAAGTGAATCCCTGCTTACAGACAGATTCTTCTGCAGCTGAACAGCCTGCTACTTACAATAGTAGCTTTTAAAAGCAATTTAACAACAGCCAGGCTGGCTCCAATGCTGCCTTTTCAAAGTGCACACAAATCAGTTTCAGCTGGATGAGCATCTTTCCCACCAGGGCTACAGTACCTCAGATTCACACTCCTGTACAACATCATCCAGTAATTAAAAGAACATCAGTAAGCTCTGGCTTTTCAAAGGTCTGAAAGGCATGCAACGTATACAAGTGTTTTTATGCCAGAATCCAGTTTTGAATTCCCTGAAGTCAGAAGCAACAACAATCCCTAGAAAGTCTTCTGACAAAGTCAGTAGATGTTCCTGTCATTCATTTCAACACCATCAGGATTCTGTATTTCGTGTTTACCATTTAAAGACCACCACCTTGCATCGGTCAGCCAGAATGAACGACTGTCAGGCCCCAC
This sequence comes from Certhia americana, assembly GCA_018697195.1. Classification (NCBI taxonomy): domain Eukaryota; kingdom Metazoa; phylum Chordata; class Aves; order Passeriformes; family Certhiidae; genus Certhia; species Certhia americana. Next base: position 36,434,828 of record CM031860.1, read on the forward strand.
TTGACAACTGCTCTAAAGTCAGCTATAATGTGTCACAGAAGGAAGAGGGAAGCTTCTGTCAGTGGGAAGCCAGACTGAGAGCATTTGTCTCACAAATTGAAGCCATGAGTTCATATTCCCCAGCATTTTCCAAATCCAAATTTTGAACTTTGTTATTATAGCATCTGGGTTTAGTTCCACATTGCTCACTACTGAAGCAAAGTTGTCTTAAAGTCAGCCTTACAGAAAAAGTTCTGTGTATACTTACCCAAGATAAATACTATGGCCTAGGGAGCAAATGCCAAAAGTACAAAGACTAGCCAGAGGGAAGAAAAGGGAGGGAGGCAGGGAAGGAAGGAGGAAAACTTAGAGTGGAAAGAAACTAAGAGACTATAATCAAATGGATGGACACTAGGAGTCAAGTGAGGAAAAGAAATTGGTTGGTAGGAACAGACATGAAAGAGACAAAGTTACTGAGGTACAAGGAAATTTGAGGGTTTGAAAGGAACAGGCAGGGACAAAAATGGGTGAGAACTAAAATAAAAAGAGGCAGAAATGTTGCATTTCATTTTAATTAAAAAATTATATTCTAATAAAATATTATCTTATTATATTATATAATATTATGTAATATTATATAATATTATATATCATAATATTATTATATTATATTAATTATATTATATTGTATTATATTATATTATAATATATATATAAAAGAAAATTTAAAAAGAGCATCTCATTGGAGCTCACAGGATGTGAATGTCTGATTGCAGTAATATTCCTATTGATATGTATTCCTGGTTATTCAAAAGTAGAGAGCACCTTTCTACTTCTTGCCTGTCTTCTGAAAATAACTAGTCAAAATAAATGATTTTTGTGAATGAAGAAAGTAAAATTTTAATAAAATCTATGAATATCATAATGGAGTAATGCAGACACTTTTATACTTATAGCTTTAAAAAAAGCAAAACTCTGTTTATCATCAGCAAGTCAACTATAAATACATTTTTTTTTGTATTGTATAAGTACAAGTTTTTTAAAGGCCATGTATTAAAAAAATTACTTAATAAAACTCAATCAAGGGTTAGTTAGGCAATCATTAATAATTATGGAAAATACTGCACTGATGTATGGCATGATTTGGAAAACAAGAAAGAAGACTTTCTTGCAGCCAGAATGTTCAGGATTTTGGAAAAACAACAAATAAAGAATTCCAATAAGCTAAACCACAATTTGTCAGGGGTGAAAAGTGCCTCTTTTCGTCATAGAAAAAAAAAAAAAAAAACTAAAATCTAGCAAGATTTCAATGATAAAAGGCAGTTCCTTATATGTACAAGAAACAATCTCCTCAACCAAAGGTAACAACTAAACACCTGTTTGAAGTAGAACTGGAGGTCATCAAAGGTTAGAAAAACAGGACAAATGCTTCTCAACAAATTTAAGAAAACAATCAACTAGCAACTTCATTTTTGTGTTCAGAAATATCTGATTTTGAAACACTAACAATTGAATGCCTGACAGACAAAAAAAAAAAAAAAAAAAAAAAAAAAGATAAGACCCAGAGAGGTCATGTTTTAAAGACTTCATAACTGTAGCATCAGCATAAAAATGAAAGATGGCAACGTAATGATGAAAAATTTGTGGCATAATAATTGGCAAACTTGCACAGTCAAGGAAAGTAGTACGACTCACCCTATCACAGGAAGATTCCTGGAGAAATGAAAAATACATGCAAGTGTTGCTCTCCAAGAGACCCCAAACATATACATAAGACAGCGGCCTCTGTGAGCATTAACTTGCTGCATCATTTGGGGTCATGAAAGGTTTCATATGACTGTAGTGAAAAATTCTTAATTTGTCCACAAAGTAAGCTCAGGAGGAAAGCTGCACAAACCGTTCTGCTCAGTAGGCTGACATGGAAGATCACTTCAAAATGACTGCCCAGTGAAAGCGAAGTGAGTGTGCAATTGTGCTCTATATCCCCCACCCTGGGCCTGGGCAATTTGTATCCAGCTGGAGGGACTACCTGCACAGTAGCATATACTGTGCAATGGCTGTGCTCCAAAGCTGTGGCACATGCCACAGGTGGAGCATGTTCTGGAGGATTAGATTAATTAAAGAACTTGGCAGCCTGCAGCAAAAGTACCAAAACCCCAAATCAGGAGCTTCTTGATAAATAAGTACGGTGGAATATGACCCAAAAATTCCATCTAGTGCTGTTAGACTACAGTTAAAACAAATACGGCAGAGGTGGGGGAGTCCAAAATCCCACATCTATCTGAAACTTAGTTAGCAATCCACAAATTTTGTACACAGAGGCCTGAATTCTACAGGCCATGATATTTAGATGTATTTTTAGCAAAAAAGTGTCACAAGTATTCCACATTTCCTTTAGTTCTGCTCTTTTTGTCCCGTGTGAAAATGTCACTTCCAACCCATTCAGCTTTCACCTGAAGTGAAACAGTCATCTGTTCAGTTCTAAAAATCTGCCAAGATTACTAATTTACAAAAGTGTGTATAACCTGTTATTCTCCAAATATACAAAATGTCTGCTTTATCAATCAATACCAGAATGTTAGCAGGTAAAAACTTCTAGCATTTCTGTAGAAACTATTCAGTGAGCTTCTTTCAGACTTTTGAACAATTCCAGCCCTATATTTTTTCCCTTCTGAAGAGACAGCCATTACTTTTTGTAGATTAATGATGTCCAGCATTATGCCTGGTACACCATTATGGCTGATAGAAAACCTGCGACAAGGAGGTGAATCCGCCAAAGGTAAATGACAACCCTCATGACAGACCGCTGTCACAGAGAAAATGGCTGAGCAGAGATTGATAGGAGAAGCCAATCAAAACAAGTTTTATGAGTCACATCTTGTCACTGACTTAACCAGAGCAAAACAGAGTTCATTTGTCAGCAACCCTGAAAAAGCAGATTCCCCAGTAAGCAATCTCACAGCAGTAATCTAGCTTTAGCAAAATCCAAGCAAGTTAAGAGGAGAAACTGTGAAAGAAATGTGACTTCTCGTTCAATTATTAAGTTGTTTGATGTCATTTAACCAGTCATTCTGTATGCACTGAAATGGAAACATTTATTTTTTAAGTACCATTTTCTACCCTTTCTCTTTTTAGATCACATCAACAGACATTTTTGTTCATCTCTAGGGACAGCAATCTGCTGCTACTTTTCCGTTAAAAAGTTCACAATATGGAGAAGCAACAGGAACAATTAGCAAAAAACGCTGATGTGAACTCAGCAGAAAGTCCACATAGACTCTCCAAGGAAATATTTAGAAGCACAAGAAAAAAAGCAGCCACAAACCCCTCTGTCATTTTATGCACTTCTGGAAGTATGCAATAATTTATGGAAAAACTGTGCCTATTGAAAAGTCTGTCAAGAGAGCTTCAAAGTAAGTGGGCTTTTTATTCCACTCCGTATTTCCATTACTTGCATAAGCTTTTGCCATCTTGCAGCAAAATCTCCTGTGATGGGCTACAGCTGTTGTTGCATGTTGCATGCTGCCTTCCTCCTTCCTCTTCCCCCTACCTACTCAGGAATCCTAAGCCAATATTCACTACTCTGTCCCCAGCCTTCTGCTCACCTGACAGCTCTCAGCAGAATGGTCCCACAAAAACCAGAAAAGGTATAGCTCTCGCACACAAGAACACCAGGCAGTAGGAAGCGTGTGATAATATGCACCCTCTGCTAAAGCAACTGGACTTACATCAAAACAGTTGATTCAGCAGAATGTATTTCTAGGCAGACGACATTCTTTTTTTACCAGTTTGTAGCAAAGCCAGTTCCTGCAGGTCTTCCTGTTCTGTAACCTTCATTCAACACTGAAGGGAACTAGATACATTTATATTTAAACAGATAATTAATATCCCAGTTTGAAAACCATGCTTAATAAATATGCATGTTTTAATTAGGACAGGTCACAAGTAGCTAAAAATAGTTAATGAAACAGCTGAATTTCCTAGAAGTTTAATACTTTTTCTGCCAGAGTTCATCACTTTCACTAATCTCAAGAGCTTGTTTACTCCACCTCCAAACACCATAATTTTTGAATAAGGTAATACTCATTGGGAAATAAAAGAATTAGAATTCTTATTATTTAAATTAGAATGCCAGGTCATTTGTATTAGAATATAAGTATTAGAATATAAGTATTAGAATATAGCCCCAAAAGCAACATTAGAGCATCAAATTTTCTGGTTTATGTGTGTAGGAATTCTATACACCCAGATCTGTTTTTTATGATGATCAGAAATTTTTGAAGACTTTTGAAGACTCTGGATAACAGACCTGCTAAGTAAATTGATAAGCAGTATAAATACAGCAATTAAGATCTAAATGGCTCTGACAAAATCCTCAAAGTTGTTGGCTCAACTCTTCCTCTTTAGAAGGGTTACTGCCTATTCCTTTTTGAAAAAATCACAGATGCCTTAAAATTGAACCGCCCACAACAAGCATATCTCATCCAAACTGCATATAGCTGTATATTAACCAGGGAGGACTTCTGGAGGCAACCAGAAGAAAACTCTGAGAATGCCACCAGCTAAAGTTTTGAAAACTTATTTTGCTATGGTATCAATTTCTACAAACACAACCAGCTCACATTCGGTCTTATGGCAAACCTGTAAATTAAATGGATGAACAGCTGCAGAATTCAAAAATCACGAACTACAATGTAGCTGCTGCACAACTCCAGTGCAATCTTCCAGCTACTTCATAAAGTGCATCTGTTATCAAAGTGTAAAGCTTAACCAGGATATACTAGCAAGAAAAATCAGTCTATTCCCAAGAACCAAAGAATGGAATTAGCTCAAAATTTGTGTGAAAAATCATTCTAATGGCTTATTAAAAGAAATAGATCAGTCTTCTGTCTAGTTACCAGGTAGTCTGTAATTTACAGATTAGCCTAGAGGTAAACTACAAATCATTTCAGATACAGTGCCCATGAAAACATTTATATTCAGTGTGCTAAGATACAAAAGCATAGAAACACAAAGTCATGCACAAATACTGTATTTACACTATCTAACTATTCACTGGTGCACCCTCTGCTCTTTTGTTAGGTGCAAAACTATGTATCAGTTATGGAGGAACCTATAGCCAGATTTATCAGGAAAGGATAGAGGGCCTAAAATGGTTATTATTTCCTCTGCTTTACTCTAATAGGGTAATACTACAGCCACAAAGTCCTCTTGTCCAGTTGTATTGCAGCTACATTCAGCCCTAAGCTGCTAGAATCATAACTAAGAGAAACAAAACTTTCAGCTCAGACAGTAGAAAGTTATTCCTTCAAATACAAAGATGTTCAGCCTTGCTGCAGATGCTTAGGATGCAGGCAATACAATTCAGAGATATTTTGGATTCACAGTCCGCAGTTTATGGTACTGTTCCTCGTCCCCCAAAAACACACATATATGCACAGAGTTTATATTCTGTTATCATTGTTGTTGTAATTGTTGTTCTCACTGTTGTCACTATTGCTGCTATTATTTGGAGGGGTTTGGTTAGGCTTTTCTTTTCAGTTCCTTCTCCAGTTATTGAAACTGCAGAAGAAAAGTTATGGCTCACAATCAAAATTTTTGCCTCATTCTTATGACTTCTCTAAACACTCAAAGGGTGTGTGACAATACTGCTGAAAGTACAGCAAGATCCTATCACACTAGCGATTACCAGACATTACATGCTGAACTGGTTTTTTTTCCTTCTTTTTTTACATCTGTAAGTACTGCCCTATATTTTAAATTTTCAGAATTTTAAACTGTACCCCAGCTACAAAGCATATGGCTGTGAAGATATTAGCATTTCAGTGTCTATCCAGGATACAAAAGTAATTTCAAAATTATAATTAAGCCTTTGAAGAGTATCCAATTAGTGTGAAAAAGTACTTTAAACAAATGTGAAGCTCTTTGTCTAAATTGAATTAATATAACACCATTGAAAGTCTCAAATTTTGAAGCTTTTCTACCTATGTGAACACCATTATTTTTCTAAATATTTTATGTTGCCAGCACCTTCACCAATTACTGGCTTATGGCTACCTCAGGCTACCTGAGGAGTAGGAGGAAATACACCTAATTAGTTGGCTGACAGTGGTATATAATCAGCAGATGACATCTGCCACATGGGAGACAGGAAGGACATCTTAATACTGAATACTATCCAAGTAAGGGGGATTCTTTAAAATGGACATTAGATGGCTTGTTCCACTATCCTTAGGTTCTTCCCACATACAGCCACAATCTTGTTGCAGTCAAAGAGCAGACTCCAAAGGCTGTTAAAACACGGAAGGTAAAATAAAGTCTATTAACAGCAGGCTATATTCTTTAAGGCAATACAAACAAGAGCTAAAATTAGTGTTTTACAAAGGGCAGGTCCAGGCCCTGACCAAGACTTTTCAAACTCAACAAGTTTCTGACTGTCTTAGTCCTGCTGGTGAACCATTACTTAAAGGTGTAATATTAATGTAGTCAGTGGGACAATTCACAGAGTTACTGCCCATCACTATAAACTAAATGCCCTTTAGTGAGCTAAGAATATTAAAAAAGCAGCAATATCCTGCTCTATAAACATAATCATATCAGCTATGAAAACTCTTATCAAAGCAGATTCTGCAGTATATATTATTTCTTCCCTCCTATAATCCACACTATTCCAAAGGCACTGTAAATTTGCCTTTCAGAGATTCAACTTTCAGGGCTGTATTTTGACACACAACATATGCTGGGTTATCCAGAAGTCACTTTGCTACTATTTGGCAACTCACATTAGGATATTAAAAGGTATTTTACAAAGGAAAGGTTTTGTCTATTCTTCATTCAGTCAGAACTGGACAAAAACTCACAATAATCTAGAATTGCATTGTCCCTGCTTCACAAGAAGTACTAGACATGGATAAAAACACATTTCCCTTTTTAAGAGATCACCTGTGAAAAGACAAAATGACATATTAAAATTGGAATGACCCATAATTTTTCCTCTAGACTATAATCACCTAATTAGTTTTCAAGCACTGCTAGTAAGTGCACTGTCAGATACTATGTTTAAAGTGGCATGCCTACTTTAACTATTATGGTAAAAAAATAATATATTTAGGAGATCAGCATAAAGTCAGTAGTACACATAATTTCTGATTAATGTCAATGCAATCTGAGACAGATTTTCAAACACTTCAAAGAATTTCAGGCTCCTCTTTAATAAATTATGTGATATGTGTTTATTCCTCACTGACATTTCTCTGCACATATATGCAGTGGCCCACCTTCAAGCACACCTAATCACAGGGTCATAAAACTGCTCCTCAAAATATTTTCTGAAGCTGTAGCTCCACACCACCTGCTTATTAATATTGCCTACTGTTTGTATAACTTTTACAACTACATTCATTCTGGACATGGATTTCTCTATATGAAAACATTTTTTTCAAGGTAAGGTGCTCACACTGAGTAGTGTGACTGAAATTCTTCCATTTTTCCAGTTTCTCATATAATCAAACCTACCAGTTCTGAGTTTGAAAATTAACAGAAGTTCCTTCCATTTGCATTTAATTCAACTGGAGAAAAAAAAGGTACTGATGATGCAAATTCCATGGCATTCCAAGAAGGTACCTTGTGACCACAGGATGAGGAAAAGTGTATTGGAAATGGTTTAAGATAATTCTGAGGCGCAAACTAGCCCTAATTGATCCACAGTCAGGACAGCATAACTGTAACTTGAAAGCCAATTTCCACCTCTCCAAATCTGTTCCTATCTTCACTGAATGATACTTAGCTGAAGCTGAACAGAATAAACTCTATGAATATAATTTCCACATCAGGCAATGCTTCACAAGACCAAATATAACCCTCTCAACCGTTACCAAAAACAAATTTGAGTTTATGTTCAGAACTAGATTTACACAATGAGGATTTTAGCAGATAAATCATTAGACTACTGCACAGCATTGGAGAAAAGAAAGAATAGATTTGAGTAGTAGTTCCATTGACTTACAAATAAAACTGAGATACAGTAGTAATATCTCATAAAAACAGAGTTGTAGACATTGTATTCTTGCCCTCACACTGCTGTTGTCAGTAAGGCCTACTGTGCCGCTTTGCACTGTGATCAAGTTAATTTTTTTCATAGCTGCACATAGCAATGTTTTGGATTTGTTCTGGAAACAGTCTTGATAACACTGGGTTATTTTTGTTATTGCTGAGTAGGGTTTACACCAAGCTAAGACCTTTTCTGCTCCTCACCCCACCCCTCCAGCAAGGAGGCTGTGGGTGCACAAATTGTTGTGAGGGGACACAGCTGGGACAGGTGATCCCAGCTGACCAAAGGGATATTCCAGACCATTTGGCATTAGGCTCAGCATATAAAACTGGCAGAAGTACAAGAAAGGGGAGGATGTTTGGAGCGATGGTGTTTGGCTTCCAAGGTAAAGGTTACATGTGATGTGGCCCTGCTCTCCTGGAGATGGCTGAACACCTGCCTGCCCATGGGAAGCAGTGAACAAATTCCTTGTTTGCTTTGTTTGTGCACGTGGCTTTTCTTTTCCCTATTTAACTACCTTTATCTCAACCATTACTTTTCTTACTTTTATCCTTCGAGTTCTGTCCCCCATCCCTGTGGGAGGGAGAGAGTGGCTGTGTGGTGCTTAGTTGCTGGCTGGGGTTAAACCACACCACCTACATAAACAGAATAGCATATACTTATAGGGAAAGTATAGTAACAAACTGCCTTTAACAAAGGATATTGATCACTGGCATGGGGGGCCATTCTCTCCTATTGGGATCTTCTGGAAGTTTAGTGTCTCAAACCAGCAAAATCAGTCATGACAATGAGGACATACTCATGCTGTTTGTATCCATACGGAGCAGTAATCAATCTTCTCTATAGGAAATGTGCATGTATCATTTGTGCCTTTGAAAAATCCCTATTTTCATGCGGACAGAAGCTGGAGGATTTGAAAGTCATAATAGCCAGAAATAATCACAACAAGCATGACGGGGAATAAAAAAGGACAAGAGATTACAGTAGAAGGAATATATATTTTTAGAGGTGATGACTTGTCAAGTGAGTATATCATACCATATGTCTTATTGGGGTTTTTTAATGGGGTGTCACTTTCCTTTGGGTTTTAATTGCCAGGAGCAGGAAGAGAGAGCTGGATTATATATCACTCGTAATAATATTGACAAAGACAGTAAATTGTAATAAGAATGAGAGCAAGCTAGGTATAAAAGATAATGTTTAACAACATGGAGAAGTGTGAAAAAGCACAGGGAAATATATGCAACAGCCAAATAGACAAATATATTAGAAACACACAGTTAAAATGACTATTGAATCTTGAACAAGTTAAAAAAACACAAAGGTGGATTCCTCTGACAACAGGGTACATCCTTCAACAAGAAATTCCCACCTTCAACAGTAAAAAGGAAAAAGCAGTGATATGTCTTCCTGATCATAAACACTATAGATTTTCTGAATCCAGTACAATTAAAGGCTTAAATACTATTCCCACTGAAGTTAACAGGAATCTGTAACATTTAACACCTTGTTAATGGCTAGCACTGCCAATCACGATTAGCCCTTAAAGAAAATAATTTCTCTAATATAATGTGTTTATCCACTGTAAGTACTCCAGTTATTCTCACAAGAGGAAAAGTGGCTGCTATTCCCCCATTAGCTTCTCTCACATAATCCCAATCATAAAATTACCCAGAACAGCCAATGCCTAAAAGACACAAAAAAAAGGAAAAAAGAAAAAGAGAGTAAAAACTGAAGTTCAGTTAACAAAAAACCCCTATAAAATATCCAGTAGAATTTCTGAGGCAGGAAATACAGCACATCACAGTTAACGCAGTGTGGTGCAGATGAAAGATATTCTGGGCTTAGACGCACACAGTAACTCATCTGATAGAAGAGCAGCATTTCCAAGGCTCCGGTACGTCACATACATCATCTAACAATATTCCCACTTCACACTTGTTCAAACATTATTCAGAGTCTGACAGCCTTTCAGGCCACTCTCTGCTGATTTCACTCATTCCTCACACTGTTGTGTTGCTGCCGCTTTTCACACAGCAAGCCGATGATCCCACAGCAAGCCAATGATCCAGTGTTTCCTCTCATGTTAAGGTTAATACACAAGCAATATAGTTTAAAACATTCATGTAAGCCCATGGCACTCTCATAACAACTCATTTGGATCCTTTGCTGTAGAACATTTCACACTGTGATTTGAATAATGATGAAACCAAACACTTCTGTAAAATACTTTGTAAGTGCTTCGGTTATGTTATATTCTGTAAATGTTGTACAACATACAGTGGCGTGAATGTCTCTTTTTGCTGATGATTGGAAAAAAAAGAAACTTGCCTATTAATATAGAAATGTAAATATGCAAATAAGGGAGCCATGTAAACATTGTCAAATAATACAATGAAAATGAAATACACATATTTCAGTCCACAGTTACATACACACCAGCTATACTCACATCCTGCTTGTAAAATGATGAATGATAAATAGCCTAACAACAAATACACCATAAACACAATTGTCTAAAAAAAATTACTGTCCATGAAATATATAATACAGCAATTAGTAAACTGGATACACATTTAGGAGGAGTTGACTCACCTGAACATCATTTGTCCCCAGAGCTTATTAAACTGTCACGTAATATTTTATTTTTCACACATTATTTTTCATACCAATATCCTAGGTGGTAATATATAGGTAAGATTTTGTCACAGTTTCAGTTTGAAACCGGACAGAAACATCAATTATGTCTAGTATTTAGGTTTGCCAAGTTGAGATTTCCCAGCCGATGCACCAATTAATGTGGTAGGTTTATTTATTGCTGTGAGATAGGATTAGGAGAAAAGGAAAGCATGTTTAAATTTGAAAGGGTATAAAGAAAGCATTATTAACAGAATTAAAAGGAACATAATAACAAAATCAGAATAAAACCTCCAGGACACCCTTTTGTCCCCTCCCCACACTTTTCTACTGACAATGTAGAGACAAAACTTGGAACTTTCAGTCAGTTTACTACTTCTGAAATAGTTTCCTTCAGTTCACTTAGGGAGAAGAGTTCTCTACAAGAAAACAGTTTTTCTTGTAGCTTCAATGTCACTGCGAATGGCTGCCCAGGACATGAAAATTCGGTTTGCAGTGTGAAAGTCCTTCCCATGTCTTGCAGGGGGTTTTTTTCACATCTGTTTTCATGGGCCATTTCAATTTACTAGGGTGCTATTTTAAGGATGAGCTAGCATAGAGTAGTTCTCTTTGTCTATCTCTGGGACTAGAGGTATTCTACTACTATCTCTAGGGCAAGGTTTCTCACTTCTTCATGTTCAAGTTTCTCACTGAATTTACAGTAACATCCATCTGCTTCAACTACTGGTGCCTCAGCTCACAGCTGTGCTAGAATGCTACATCCCCCCAATGCATTTCCATAAGTTACAAGGAAACAAAAACGAAGTCTGGTATATTAAATATATTTTTGCTATAGCTTTATAGGATTTCAAGCTTAAAGCATCTCTTCAATCCCCTCCATCTAGAATTAACTCTTTCTTTACTGACCTCAGAGTCCCAGGTTATTGTTTCTGTGTGTTCACCTTGTTTTCCTTTTCTTAATTCAGGAGAGAAATGGTGTTCATAAAGTCATTTTTTTCTCAAGATTTGCTGTTAACTGAAACAGTTTTTATAAAGTCTTGCAATGCTGAAAGGTTGATCTGGTCCAAGCTGTGCATCAGGAACATGGCTCACCATGCCTCTCTGTTGGCCACGTGGTCCCTGCCAGCACCATGCAAGCTGTGCCAGCCTGACTCTGCTGGGGTGCTGAAAACGGGAAAAGCTTCCACTAACGCTTTTATCCTTCTGTCCATAGTAAAGCTGGCTTAAAGTGGCTGAACACACAAAGTTCATTGCCAGCTATTATAAATGCATATTTTAGTATTGGCTTTTTGCAAGTATTAAGATGAATGTTATATGCATAATGGCTTTTTGCTGTAGTTTTAGAATTTAGGTGTGGTGTGCCTGAATAGACAAGATAACTTCCAAGAGGGGCCCAGTCTACTCTCAGCTTTCTCCATCTGTGAAAAAAGAGACCAAAGCTCAAATCAAAAGATATAAAAAGGAATAAAAAGGAATTAAAACTGAAGAATGCATGCTCAGAAAAGGCAGACCCAAGGAGTGGCCATCGAAAACAGTTCCTAGAAACATGGAAATAAGTTCTTTGAAAAGTTTGAATATGTATGTAGATCTGCAAATATGCAATAGGCTGGTGTCTCGGACACAGCAGATGTGCTCTTGGCAAAGTGTCAAGGCACCTGGCCATTACCTTTGCTTTATTGTTTGTCTCTTATTATCTTTTATTAAACTCTTTAAATTTTACCAGGAAAGTGAACCTCATTTTTCACACCAGCCATGCCAAGGTGTCCATGTGAGATTGCCCTGGCCCCTCCAATCCTGGCCATGTGGCCACTCCTGGTCTGCAATGGTGGTGGCTGCAGGGCTACTCCTGGCCTCAGGACCACTGTCTCTTGAGCTGCTCCCGGTGCTAACACACTCACTCTGGCACAGTCTAGCATGGTCTGCTAGGAAAGGGCTTTTCCCCGCTGGCAAAGAGCCCCAGCCACTCCAGTGGGCTCCCTGGTGAGGGGCTCGGCAACCTGCTCACCACCCCTCTGGAGACAGAAAAATCTCGGTCAGGTCACGGGAGCCAGCCTGGACCCAGCCATGCAGGCTGAGCTGGGCCAAGCCCAGACCCAGCCCACCACCTCCTCCAAGGCCAGAAGTCAAGAGAGCTATTCCTGGGGTTTTTTTGTCTTAAGATGTGTATTTACTAAAGGCGTATCCACTTTTTTCATTGGTCTAATCAGGCGTCAATATTACAAAATTGTCCAATTAGAACCAACCCAGGACAGGTTTCAAATTAAAGACTTGGAGGTACCTTGGAGGTACCTCGGCAGAAGTGTCTATGAAATAAATAGGTATCCTCAGAGAGACAAACAAAAAATCTACTATACTATGCTTCCATTTGGGTCCTATCCAGAAAACTGTCTAGTTCCATATCATTTAACCCACATAATACATGTCTAGTTAGAAGAGCAGGAGATGCAGAATTTGAGATTCACAACCTTCAAAGACCCTGTCCAATTTCCTTTATTTTACAACCTGGAATAGGAAAACAATATGCAACAAGTAAGAGAGGATGTTAACAAATTAGCACCGTGCTAATCTACATCATTTTATCCTCACCATAAAGTAGCTGAAAAATCCTCCCTAGAAGCTCAGTTGACATAAAGGGACAATTCCTTTAAGTGTTATGGCAGAGATGATTTCTTCTTGTAGGGTTGTTTATCCGCTGTACCTTGAAGTCTCCCCTTACCTACAAGTTCTGCTCATAAATCCTGTCTGAAGAGACAACATAGTACTTTAGAAGGGGCCAGCCCTGTTCTCTATATGTCTAGGAATCCATCAGTTTTGGAGAGGTTGGTTGCATGTTTAAAGTGAAGTGTCCAATTAATCACTGTCATGGTTGCATCAGTGAAACATTTTCAGTTTCTTTTTTGTTTATAAAGTTTGCCATTTCTTTTTATCATCCCCAACAAAAAGGAATTGATATGATTCACTCTTCAAAAAACAAAAGAGGAAACAGAAAACTTCACTTGGAGAAAAGCATTGAGGACAAAAACAAACAGTAAATAAGAAATGGGAAACAAAGAATGAGAGTGCCAAAATCCTATCAGGATGTTAACATCTTGAACAACTGAGCCTAATATTCTATTCAAAATTTTAACAACTCTCTGATACAAAACAAAAGATATTTTTCATGAAAATGGTATAAAAGAGGAGATGTATAATATATGAGACAAAAGCAAATTATCTCAATTCCCTAAGGGAACAGCTTTTGTCTCAGATGTAGGTCAGGCCAGCATTCATATTTTCAGTATTCTTTATATGCCTATTCAAGCATTATAGATTATTATGTCAAAATGGTACACTGGGATTCTTTTATTGCAATTAATATCCCTTGTAAGGACCTCTGTAGAATGAACTCAAATATCACCAAAAGAAATTAAAATCTATTGGAGATGTAAAATTAAATGTTAGGCTGTAAAGAGAAAAGTGGTGCAACATACTTTCTTAGGATATGAGAAACAAGACAGAAAATTAACAGAAAGTATACCATCAAGGCATGGACTTCTGAGAATATGAAAACAACAGACAGGATAATAAAAATTGTTCACTGGTGAGAACAAATACATCTGAAGCAACCAGAGGCAAATCCCAAACTTCTATTTTAGCTTATTTTAGGATAATTAAAAAATAATATGAATAAAGTAAAATTAAGGGAAGAAAATAATAATCAGGATTTCAAGTGGAAATGAATCTTCACTCCAGTTTGAGACATCTTGGGGAAATATACTTTGATACCTATGATGCACAAGTCTAAAATATTGGGGTTTAATGCTTGAAATGGTTTTAGTGCTTGAAACTCCACTGGTTATTATTTTGCATTCTGTTTTAGCCTAAATAACATGAACTGTTATAGAAAACACACAATAAGCAAAGATCACATTAGTTTAGTTACATGGTAATGTTTCAAACCCAGAAAAAAAGGCTTTACCTGAAATACATACAGCTATGTAATCAGCATAGATTTTAAAACTCCAGCATCAAAATAGATATGAATGATTGACCGTGTTTTAGGGACTGTTTAAATTGTAGTTGCAGTCAGAAATCATACATCTGGTAATTTCTCAAAAAATGGTGATTTCCCAGCCTGTTCATATTATATTGCCCAACAATATTTCTTCTGCGTTTTTCATTACAGTTACTTTTTATAATTACCACATTTCAGTGACAAGTGTAGGTCCCAACTTCCTAAAGCCTCAAATACCCAGAACCCTTTTTCTGTAGGCTTTAGCAGGATTCAAGTCCCTAAACCTCAATGTAGATTGAGCATTTCAGAGAGCTGTATCTACCCTGTATGTTTATACACAGTGCACATTCTAGCTAATATGTAAGCAGCAAGATCTAAGGAAGAGATTAGGCACCTAAGTGCACCTGCAGCCTTCACCTTGAAATTTTGTAACTTTTTTTGTGGACTTCACCTTAATAATACAATTCTTTTAATGCAGTTGCTCTGTAACACAAAAAATTATCCTTGATATTTTTAACAACATAAATTTCTGCTCTATAGTAGACATGAGATTGAATCACTGATTAAAGGTGAAAAATGTATCTTACCCTAGATTACCAAGTTCCATAGAAAGAATCCACAAAGATAATAAAACAGCAGTTCTTTATCGTCTCAGTTCATTAGGGTACTCTTGAGCAGTAACATTTGCTCATGCCACTCCTGGGCCACTCTCTTGTGAAGACAGATTTCATAACACCACTTGGTTATCACTGATGTCCTTTCACCCTAAATCTCATTTTTAAAAGTACTTTGATGCCTCTTGCTCATTTTCTTATTTCAGCAGACTATAATCTATTTCTACCTACAAGATTACCAGTAAGTGATATATTTCCCACAGAAAATGGTAATTTTTCCATGAAGAAAAGCAATGTAGAGCTACTCTCGATTAAGTATGGAATGTATTTTGTACCACTTTTAGTAGATTTATGAATTAGCTGTAAATCTCTCACCTCCCTCTCCTCAACTTCAGCATTCTATGACACTGCTTATTTTAAACTGGTAAAGCCCACACTGTCCATCCTTCCTTTACAAATGCATGGGATTTCATGTAGAAAAAAGTGATACTCACATAAGGTAGGCTGTCACAGACAGGATTATAAACAAGTAAGTTACAGCAAAGTAAAAAAACACACAGCAGGAAACATCACAAACAGCAGAATTGCTAAACATCTTTCATTTTTAATTTAAGTACAACAGTTCCACCTAATACATTTCATTCTGCCTGTGTGATAGTACAAACAAAATGATAGTTCTATGGCTGAAGAACTGAATTAAAGCAGGAAACTAAGTTAGTTTTGTGTTCAGTGTTATCATTTTCAGTGTGCTAAGACCATTTTTCAGTTTCATATGACTTCAATGCAAATTAGATCCACTCAGAAGCTCTGAAAATTCAAGCATTAATTAAGGCAATTAGATAGGGGTCTAGAACAAAAGCTTTACCCCAAAACCTACTTTGAGAGTTCTAGTCTCATAAGTGCTTTGCTCTAAAATTTATTTGTTATATATATACAATGTTATTTGTTGTGTATATATATATATACACACAAATGCTATATAATCTGGGTTTTGATATCACATGCAAATTCTGTAGACAGAATGTTTAAAGAATATCCACAGACATCTTTGTTGCAGTGTTCTGGAATGCAAGTATAAAAATAAAAATTCCCCTGGAAGCATGGTTTAAATACATACGAAGCAAAGAGCATTCATCTCACTATCAGTGCCTTTTTTGTTCTGAGTTTCCCTTAAAAGATGTATTTTTGCCATTCACTGAAAATTAAATAAACACTAACATACTAAAGAATAATAAAGCAAATTTTTAAAATTTCTTACATCATTATCATATATCAGCCAACTGGATAATGTTAATCCAAAGATAAAAGAGAGAATGAAAGTACAAATGGGTACATAGTTTTCTGATAAACCTTTTTTTCATTTAATCAATATTGTCACTAAATTTTAAAATC
This sequence comes from Certhia americana, assembly GCA_018697195.1. Classification (NCBI taxonomy): domain Eukaryota; kingdom Metazoa; phylum Chordata; class Aves; order Passeriformes; family Certhiidae; genus Certhia; species Certhia americana. Next base: position 36,451,494 of record CM031860.1, read on the forward strand.
TCCATCAGATATTCAATCCCAGTTCCAACAATGACATAAAAAGCATGCATTTAAATCTGAAATAATATAAGCCTATTGCAGGATTATTTTTAAAAAAGCAAATTTTCTGACTGTTCCCCTTATTTTAAAACTAACTGTACGACCAGAATAAGCATTAATTTGCACTTATGAGTTCAAAAGAATTATTTTGATAGTCTCAGATAGTAGCTGAGACTTGAATCTGCGCCTCTATTTACATGTTGAAAGACAGCCATAGGAGAAAGTGATCAGAAAACATGATTATATATTCCTGAAAAACAGCCAGCTGTCAGTTTTCTTGTAGCCAGTGCATCAATGCAAGAATCTGCAGCCAGGGCTTCACAAGACATAGTGCCAGCATTATATAAAAACTGATTAACAATCAACACTATAGTCAATGTAATGTATTTGGAGAGAGCAAAAAATAAAACAGTATGTATTTCAGTAAACATTCAGGCATAAAGAGCTGTCACACCTCCAGTCTGAGTGAGTATCACAATGAAACTTCCATTTCCATGAAAGCAACAGATTTTTAATTATTTTTAACACTAACAAAGAGCAATAAAAGATTTGTCCAGAATATTTAAACAGGAGCGTGTGTAAGACAAAGCACACAAATCCCTTAGACCTCCACCCTTTAAAAATGGTTGCTTCTTCTTGACATTCCAGGAAATCTAGCAAATATGTGATACAAGCACCTGAGGTTTACACTGTCAGAGTACAGCAGAAAGCACAGTTGTACAAGGAGGCTTTTATACCATATTAGAAGGAAATCTAGTCTAACATGTAGTTTTTAGATCCATATATGCTTTTCAAAACCTGTATCAGGACATCGGGAGACACTTGAATTTATAAGGATTCATGAAGAATGGTATAACTTCTCTGGCTGGTGTGCCATCTGTATTAGCTATTCTTTTGCCATGTAACTCAGGTTAGCATATCAACATCAGCTAAAGTATAACAATGCAGTTGAGACAGAAGAAATATGAAGTGTGGTAGAGAAAACCTAGTTAAATGCTAGGCACATGACAATGAAGAGCTTAGCATTAGTTTCAGTGTTTTGCTATTTAAACTGCTGCTTGGGTGAATCTTTAGGTAAAGACTACATTTGGACCAGGTATGGTGCAACCACTGGCTACAGATGGGAACAAGATTAGTTTACCAGTGTACCCTGTCTCAGCTCAGTCTCCTCTAGGCTTCAGGTGGTTAGCAGTAAAATATATTCTAATTTAATGGGATCTTTACATCAGATTTTTCAAAATTGTACCACAAAAAGCAAAGCAAATTCAACATTAGTTAATTTTGCCTCATTTAAGACTCATCCCATGGCACAAATGAATGCCCAGACTCTTGACTCTATAAAAATTAAATTCTAAATAGGAATCAAAACCAAAGGTTTTTTTATTTAATCTCCTTATCCAAAATACTCATCCTTCCCTTGCTATCCCTTTCTCCAATAAGTGAGAAAAACACGCATGAAAAAGAAATCTGCATTAGAATTCACATCAAAATTTACAAATTGCATTTTGCTGTTACTGCTAACATAAGCAAGACTTGTGTGTGATACAATCATATTCATAAATTAATGAATAGTAGCTAGAACATCCCCAAATATTTCAGTTAGCATGGCACCACACCCATTAGAAAACAGGACTCTTTAAAACACAAAAGAACGTACAAATAGTAGCAAATAATTTCAGGTAATTACCTGAATTCACTGCACTCAACACTCAAAAATCTATTGGGTGGAACAGATGGGAGAAAAGCAGAGACATCATTTTCATTGCTTTTGAAATGAATAGGTCAGAAGCTTTTAGGAAGGCAGAACATTCCAAATAGCACAATAAATTCTCTCCTTCAGAATTTCACAACCTCATGAGATGTAAGTTTGGGTTATATTGCTTGATGACTAGCTGCATTATGGCTAATGAATCATAATGATACTTGCTGAAGACAAAGTGTACCCAATACTCTCTTTGTCTGAGAGACAAACAGTTGGGGACAGGGCATACAAAAGAACTTCCTCTTGCTCTGCTGAAGCATGTTAACTTCAGTACTTCAATCTCGACAGCTATTTCCTGTTTTAGGACCAAGAAGTGATCCTCTCCAACACTTAACTGCCTGTAGTTTAGTAATAAACACCTGTTAATGTTTACCATTAAAACTTCTTTGAATTGCAATTAATTCCAGATTTGAGCAGGAGATGAGTGGCAAAGCTCAGACTCCCAAGATTTTTATTTTTTTTCTTCTCTCCTGGTAGAGGATATTCTAATTTCAGTTTTTCAGGTCATATGATGTGCACATGGAAAGCTCAAACCTGAATGATGACTAAATTGCATTAGGTTGAAAATTCAAGAAATCCACGTTATATTATTTTTAAGAAGTTGATATTAGTGCACTAAATTTTTGAATCTGTTTTATTTGTTTTATCACAGTTTTTGCTAACAAGGCCAATTGCTAAATTTTTAATGTAGGAGATGGTAGAGGAAAAGGTACACAAAACTGTGGGTAATCTGACATAAAAGTATTTTTCTTTCTTAACAATGAACCACTGTTCTCTTTCTTCTGTGGCCTGTAAATCCAGTACTAATCGTAAACACTGCAATGTTTCATAAAGTCCATTATATAATATACCTAAGGCATCTAAATAGTCACAATTTTGTTTAAACAGACATTCAAATAAAACTTAATTTTAAAATCCTGCTTGCCTCCTTCCATATTGCTCCTTTCCTATAGGTAAAAGGAGTTAATTTTTAACTGGTTAACAAAATCAGGTTTCAGTAATTACAGGTAGCAATTTTATTTTTTTGCTTTTCTAAATACAAAGGTGAAACAAGTTATATAATTCTTTCGTAACTAACTTTTACATCTTCCGCATTGTTCTAACCAATGCTTCCCAATTCTACCACACTATAAAACAGAGACAACCTTAACGCTTTGATTTAGTTTCAGTTTAGTGCTTGGTATGGTAATTAAGTAATGCTGTTTTCATTTCCCTTAAATCTGTAATGAAGTACATATTAAATAAAGCAGAGAAAAGGTACACTGCCAAAAGCATTTCCTATACTGGGACTGTATTTTAGAAATAAAAAGGAAAATAGTTTCTTGGTAATGGATACCCCTCAAACTGCTATATCTACAAATCTACAGTCTCTGTTACTTTGAGACTGAGAGCTTACACTGGAACTTGACAGACTGAATGAGACCTTCTACTTATTATGCCTGAAAAGCACAGGTTGACTGCTCACAGCACTGATTTGCTAGGTCTGCTCTTGCTGCAGGACCTAGAGAGAGCAGAGGGGGCAGAAATTCAAACAGAAGCAAAAAGGAGAGAAGCAGAAGAGCAATCTCCATGACAGCATGAAGAGGCACAGGTGAACAGGATCAGTTTTGAAGATATGGACAAAGGTTAAATAATTAACACACTACAATTTTCCTGGGACCTGGAACACAATGCAAGTTTCATCACAAATTTTCCTCACTCTCAGAGCAAATACTTCTGAAATCCCAAGGAAAGAATGTGTCTATTAGGCTTAATTTAAAAAGCCTGACCCAAAAAGAATAATTATATTGCTGGTCCATGAAGGTGTTGAATCCAGTTTTTTCATGCTGATGTGCTACTTGGTTCCACGCACCAGTGTCACAGGGTTCTCATAGCTTGTGTTTTGATAACAGAGATACGGACAAAACACAACTCTCAGAAGCTGACATGCAACAATAAAGATTGCCAAGGCAATCTAAATTAAGTCTCAAGTCAATGCTTCTTATAAATTGTCCTTAATTGCAACAGCAAAAACTATTTTCATTGCACCTTTATCTCAATTAAATATTTCTTCAATATATATACATTAGCATATCCGACTACCTCTAAAAATACAATCTCACACGTTTGCATTTCTCTTGAATAGACAGAACAGCATTCTCTATGTACTGTCATTCACACAAGTTGCTACTCTCTTGTCTCTTTTAATAAAGAAAAAAAGTGGGGGAAAAAAGCATGGATGATATTCATACTGCAATAAAACAGTGTTCTAATGCCCAGTCTTGTTCAAGTGGCTTTAAAAGAAACATACACTTCCTATTATTTCCAGGCCTCACAGTGGCAGAGGGGTTTTATTTTATTCCCTCCCCCCCAGCACCAATAATGTAGATCTTTTAAGAGATTTATTGTATAATTACTGTGCTTTTAGCATATTTCCTCCTATGTGCTTCAAATTCCACTGAGCATTTCCAGCATAATACCACAGCACTCAATTCAATTATGCTGGAAACTAGTTTCGCCTTTTTATTTAAATCCATTAGGTTGCTTATAATAGGATATTCTATTGGATTCTTTTTATTTTTAAATTGCAAACACAAAATAAGTATGAAAGTCACATTTCATGTGTATAAACCCCTAAAAATTAGCACAATTACTGAAATAGCATATATCTATTTTACTAGAGTCTGTGCCAAATGTTTCTCTTGTTTCACACTGGAAATTAATGCAGACAATTAAGACCAACCATAGTACCACCATAGTCTTTCTGCTAAAATATTATCTTGGCAACTCATTCTAACTATATTAATAGAAACATTTTGACAATAAGGACAGCCTTGTTATATAATTTGAATAGCACAGAAAACACCTAAAAATGCTACCTGACTAGATCTAGTCTGTTAATCATAGGGAGGTCTGTAACAGCAGCCCTTAAATTTCTCTGCTGCATGTGTTGTACAAATAATTGCTTTCAAAGTGTGTACAACTACAGACTGCTCAATCTGGCAATAACTATTACAGATTCATCTACATTTCAGGGCACAAATGTACCATCCCCTGAGCACTCTAGATAGCAAGTCACAAATGTACTTCTCACAAGTGTTCTAAGTTGACAAAACTCAGACTTGACTTTAGGGTATTAATTGTACAAAAGATGCTGTACTGGGACACAGCAAAGGCAATACTTTGGAGAATTACTGCTAGATTAGTTAGGTTTTTAAGACTTGGTCCTTAGGCAACTAAGGCTAAGACTGTAAATACAGCAAGGTACATCATACACTGTTTTTTCTCAGTTTAAAGAAAACGTGACTCAGCTATCAGTTCAGTATTGAGCAGTGATAAAAGTAAAACCGTGCTTTCCCCTGAAAGGCCTCAAGGAGATCATTATTTTATCTATAACCCCTCTTCACTCCACTCTTTATTAGTGTTGATCCAACTCTAGAACTAGAGCAGCAAGCTGAACTGTCACTCAAACCACACAGGTCACAACCAAGTCACCTTGTCTACACTGGGAAGGCAGCATGCTCATCCTCTAGAGAGACTACTCATTCATCAACTTTGCCAGTTAATGAATGGATTAACACTGGCAGCAAAACTGAAGGCACTTTTTTTCCTAGTTGGTTATTGTTCAAATAAAAAATGCAATCCTAAACAGATTGCGACAGTCCAAAACTATTCACTCTCCCTAAGCATACAAGGAAAATAGTACTTATATGGATTGCTTCTCAATATTAGTACCAAGAGGCAATAGAATAATTATATGGAGTAAAAAAGAAGGCTGATCTACCATAATGCAAGATTTAAAAAAAAATGGTAAGAAGGACAAAGCGCTGAAGAAAGTCTTTCTTCACAGATTTCACAATTAAACAACTGTCAGCTATGTAAAATTATACACAACTACTAGTACTGCCTAAAGGCATCAAAGACAACTATTATGTTGATTTTGTATGTGTCAGAATTTCTTCACACGTTGGTTAGGAAAGCTGCATGACCTTGACACTAGAACAACAAAAGACTGTAAAATCTGCATACTCACACTGAAAAGCCTGTCACTCACAGAACCTGTACTGCTCTTGAAAAGACTGATGAATTTCAGCTGTTAAGCTCCTATTTGAAATATAGCAATCCTGAAACAGTGATTAAATATGGAGGTCTTTCTCCTTAGCTACTCTTTTTAGCACTATAGAAAAATGCTATAAAAGCAATGTTTTATCTTGGTTTTGAAAATTAACATTAAAATCAAATTATCAAGGAAAAGGGTGATGTACTTGTAGGAGGCTTACTATGAAAAGATCTCAAAGCAATTTATAGACATGGATTAAGTTAGACTGGAGTAAACTGCAAATATATTTCTGACTTACATGAAGAAAACTGGACAATCAGAAAAATCAGCTGGAAGGAATTATGAAGATATTATGAAAGACCACAGCATTACCACCTGTATTTTCTAATGTCCTATCCCTAAAATACTTAAAAGGACATCCTTTATTCTATTAGGTAGTTAAATCATGCCCGTTCAGCAGTATGCAAGAAAATTAAAACATTTTTGCCACAGGACAAAAAACATACAAGATTTCTAGCACCTGTAGGAATGCTCTCCTTCACTACAAAGATCCTTCACCCTCCAAGAACCCCAGTGCATGCTGAACAAACCACAGAATAAACTCTGCTGCAAGTTCTGTATAGACAGAAGTCTGCTTTCAGAGCTCAGAATGATACAAAAACATTGATCTCTCAATACTTGAGTTCTTAATGTGGTCTTAAAATGCAAGTCATAATTTATGTATATAGCACAGGCTTGCTATAATGGTATCCTGTGTTTCTTGTTAACTGTAACTATCATAACTAGAGTACAAAACTGTCAGGAAATATTTTTATCTGCTAAACAGCACTAGATAATTTATTCCAGCCTAGTACCATGAACCTGCAGTCACACTTATTGGGCAGGGCTGACAGAAACTTGAGCTAAGATACTGCTATATCATGGTTAAAAATTTTATTGTCTCTCCTTCTAGTGTTACAGAAAACAGAAAACTATGCTTTGGCAGCATAGTTGACATTTGCCCTAAGTTTTTTTAGAAATAGCAAATTGGAAGACTGATTCCAATAGCACTCTGATATCTCACCTATGATATTCAGATATCATATTTATAGCTCTCAAACTGAATAACTCTATTACTACTGACTGAAAACTTCATATTTACTTTATCAAGTGTTAGGTTTTTCCCCATTCTCACAATTTGTCACCTGTTGATTAATTATACTATTGAGACTAATTCTAATTAAAATTAAAGGGAGTGTTTCCACTAAGTTTGGAGTCTGGCTAAAGCCAATAAAGGCCATATTTCCAATTTTTGGAAAAAATTCACTGAATTACTTGTGAAATGATAGTTGTGCTGCTGAAATGTAAAACATGTTTTTGATTCTTCAGGAAGAGGGACCACAAACTACAGCTTTTCATTCAAACCTAGCAATTTCCTCAGTATTTTTATCAAATGTATGAGACTGTTATGGAGTTGCTAAAAACACTTCTAGAATTTAAGATTCAGAACGCTCAACCTCATATTCAGCTTGGTCTTTCTTCTGTAAGGAAGCCTTAAAAGGAAGTTCAAAGGAGACAGGTATGACAGTGGGGAGTGCTATACTCACAGTTCTCATACTCTGAAGAGGAATCCAAAGCATTAAGTCTTGTGTTTGAGCTTTGATATAAAGTTTGATGAAGTTATAATTTTAAAATTATCCTGGTCTGAACACACGATGTTTGTCAAGCCAGCCAGATCCGTCTCAATGTCAAAGATCTGCAGTCTAGCAGAATAGACTAGAAATTGCTTCAGATTGTTTGGGGAAAAGCAGGAAGGAAGAGCTTGTGGTTGAGAACTATCACTGAAAATTAGTGAGCATTTCCAAAGACAGGTGCAAACAGTTGCTCTCACTCCACTTGGATGGAGGCTCTCTTCACCCAGGCACTGAGTTGATGCTGTTCAAAAGCTACTTACTGATGCTAACAAGATATTTGGCCTAAAGTAACATATCCTACGCACAACAAAGCCTACTGCCACGTTAAAATGACTCACAGAGGATGAGCACAATGAACTCACTCCCACCTGCTGTTTTCACGGAGTTACAGTGGCAAAAACACATTCAAGAGGGTCCTTACATGGCAGACAACGGAATGTAACAGATGATGAACATTTTTAACAATCATTGAATGAAAAGTCACATATAAATTGCAACAAAAAGATAAAATATATTTAAATCAACACTGTCTTAGAAACTTTTGATCGTGAGAAGCAAAAAAAGTTGGCAGAATGGTAATTATCCACATTATTATAATTAAGGGAGAGAAAGTCTACATCTTCAAGCTAGAGAAAAGAAAACTTGAGCAAATAAAGCAGAGCTGAGTCATAAGTGGGTTACTGACAAATTAAAGCTACTGAAATACTCTTGCTGCAGAACAGGGAAGAGATTAAAAAACAAACTCCTGTGGAAAATCTGCTATCTTATTCCAGAGAAGCAGAACAAATTTTAAAGAAGGACTTTCAAATAAGAAGCAAATTGGCAACTTCCTAAGAAAGAACTGGATAAGCCCTAAGCAGCTTGGTTTATCAAATGAAAATTTGCTTTCAAAAGGGGTGCACTGAGACACAATAAAGAAGAGAGAGAAATAAAGAGAACAGGGAAGTTTGCCCAGGAGTGAGCTTTCAGCTTATTTGCAGGGAAAACACTGATCAAAGCTTGCCAAAACTGGAGAGTATTTAAGGTCTTGTTAACAAAACTGACAAAAATCAAACTTCATTTTCAGCTATTAATAGCAGCACAAGAGCTACAAGAATCAAGATTTAATCTGAGACAAAAGGAACTGCTTCAAGGAAGTTGATTTTAACTTGATATTTCATCTTACTCTTGTCAATTAAAAAAAAAAAAGAAGCCTACATTGATTCCTGACATGATTACAAAATGTCAATATACAGTGATAGAGACCTACTCAGAAGGAGTTTGGGCTTTAAATGCAATCTGATTTGAGTAGTTACACACCACTGTGAGTGTAAAGATGAAGAAACAAAATCTCAGCTGGGGAAGGGAGTACATACTGGGGCAACTAACATACAATTTGATGCAATCACTGCATGAGACACAGGTCAGTGAAACTATCAGCAGGGGTGTTGTCAAGGAAATCACAAGACAGCACAGAGGAAACTACATGCCCTACTTCTAATTTAGCAGGACTGCCCTGCTTACACTATCAAGGGTCCATGCAACAGCTAAGGTATAGTTCCTGAAAAAAGAACTGCTGCATAGTAGGTATTTCTACAGTTCCCAACTTACAGAGCACTAGCCTCCAAGGGTCTTGGAGTCAATGTCACAGAAATAACCACTAATTGACATTCTCTGAAAAATTCGAAGAGTTACTACAAACAGGACATGTTTTTTTAATCTATTATCAGAGTCACATCATTTTCCTCTGTTTCAATTAAGCATAAATGATGACATTTTACTGTTCCTGTGGTATTGCATGGAAAATTGAGAATCCTTGACCAATGCCTGCATTTTTCTACAGGATTAAGCCTGTACAGAAGTATTCTTCCTACTCTTTGTGCTAATGTATCTAGCCTCTGTTTTGTCATTAAACTCTGTGAGTGTTTTCTTGACAGCCTCTGCAGTCGTTCTGCACATTTGCTGCTGGAGCTCTTCAACTTTATACAGTTTAATTCAATGCTCTTTTTGACCAAAATGAAGGAGATTGACTATAATGACATGAGAAACAAGAGTAGTAACTTCAAGACATGTATAATTTATATATAGTGGAGCAGTTCCAACCAGACGGTTAGAAAGTATCTACCTAGAATAAAAAAAACCAAGAGCCTGCTTATTGGACATTTCCTTGAGTTGTTAGAAATTGATGTTACACTGACTCTATGGTGAATCTCACTTTGAGCTGTTTAAACTATCTCTGGCCACCTACATCTTGCCTTGAAGTCTGTATCAAATATGCACGACACATATTTCTCTCCAAAAAGAGCCTAAAAATGCAATTGTTTTTTCAGATTCCAAATTAAAGAAGAACCCCATTCAAATATACAAATCCACACACTTCCTTTTAGCTTTGTACAGAGAGGCTCTCTCGAAAATTTGCCAAAGAGGCAAATTACCTTTGTACGCACAATATCTGCTTATGTTAACCCTTTGAAGAATATGGAGGGACTTTAGGGAAAGCACTGCAGCAGTTATAGCTACAGTTTTTTTAACTGATTTCTTGAGAAGAAAGGTTATCTATTTGTGAGTGATAACCACTGCTGAAATCGGATGACGAATGCAAACAATAGTATGGCTGTTGCCATACTTGGAGGGAAACTAGCAAATGCCGAGAAAAAAATCAGATGTTAAAATTAGTTAAGTCACCATCAGGTGACTATTCAGAGGTTTTCTACAGTAACAAAGTTAATCCACGTAAGTTTCTAAGGGAAAACAATCTGGACTGAAGCTCTCCAGTCACTTTGACTGAACAACAGCAGAGAGTTTCAAATCAGCAACTAGTGCCTCCGTGACAGAGCCCTCAGTTCTAGCCTATCCTAATTGTGAAGGACACTTTGCTACATGTAGCTCTTCCAAAAATAGGACCAAAGCCAATCTTAGAAGAGACATTGGCTATGAAGCATAAAACTAACTGGAGCACAGAATTGTCACCATCATCTGGCAAAAGCTTCTGAAGCGTCTGGCTTTGAAAAGGCTGTGACTGCCAAATTTAATAGCTTCATTTAGCTTCACACAATGCTTCCTGGTTTACAATAACAACCAGTTAATCTTATATCTTTATCTCAACAAGACTAAATGGTACATTAGCACCTTAAAGAAAAGGCTGAACCTAATTTTACAGGTACTCTCATCGAAATATATTCTTTGCAGGAGCATTCTGGTACATAAATACATACACATTCACAAAAGGGAACCAAACCAAAGAAACACAACCAAAGATGTTCTTAATTCTGTTTTTCAGTCCTTGGGTGAAAAAAAAAACCACACAAGTCTCTTGTATTAGTGTTACTCCAGACACTTCTGCAACAGAAGATTCCTTTTGAGATTTATATCATTCGGTAAAGTGCATTACATAAAAGATTTTTGGCCATAGAAAGATCTCATTATTCATGAAATTATTGACTAATCTTTGACAAATAATCTAACAAAACAACAGGAGGCTGTTCCAAGAAATGAATATTCACATTTGCAAATATGGATAGTACAAAAACAACCTGTCAGCTAAGCTGGCACTACTTTCAGTAAAAATGAGGCAAACGCTGTGGATGGCTAAGACTTGAAGAAAATTGGAGGAGTAACCATTCTCATAAAAAAATCTGCTATACTAACCTCAATTAAAAGAAAACCTATTAATTAAACCAATTAATCTTTTCAAGAGTAAAGAGAATTTTCAGCCATTTGGTATAACAGTGTTCTAACATCCAGGGGAGACTCCACGAGTCTTCTCACCAATTAAATACCCACCTGGCTTTGGAAAAACAGAAACCAAAATCAGGAACACCAATCAAATAATCACACAATGGATAACTAAACTATGAAACTAACTAGCACAGAATGTTACAGAGAAAATTAAATAAAAGGTTTCAAAATAAAAAAAACTTATGAAAGAAAAATATACTAAGTGCCATTAATGGGCTATACTTTTCTGGTATGTTAGACTACAGAAAAATAAGTTAACTTTCACTTTATGAAAGGACTTCTTGTCATTACCACATAGTGTGGTTAACCACAGTACTGATTGGTTGAAACTGCTCACCTGATGGTGTTTCAGTCTAACATGACTGCTGGTCCATTGACTCATTTATTTAATTTTAATTGCAAATCTGATTAATACTTAAAATACTTCTATATCTTTCTAGTTTAATGAAAATCAAAGTGACCTTAATTTTAACTTGCTCGCTACAAGTCACAAGAAAGAATGGAGGTGATTTTTTTCCCCTCATTTTCTCTCTGACAGCAATTTGTACCTGAATTGTGAACGTAAATAAAATCACTGAATTTATCTAGATGCCACATAGTTTTCAATAAATTAATTTGGTTTTCCTTTACACTCCTGAAAATGTCAATACAGCTCATGGCACATGAAATTAATGGCTTAATGATCTTCCTTGGCACCCAGCTTCCTACTGTGTGATGAAACATAACCCAGGCTCGTTGCTACTGCCTGAATCTCTGATGTTTCCCTAATCTTACCTTTTTTCCCCACAAAAAAAATAACAAAAAATGGAACATTAAAAATATTTTTCTAAAGTTAATTAAAACGGTCTTCATGTTACAGCTAGAATTACAAAACTTAAAAAAAAAGTCACATTAATAGTAGTTCCTTAAGATTTTTAAAGGTCCTATTATAAATACTACATGGAGATACTAGAGTTTTGATTTGGTGATACCAAAGACAATCTGTGTGTGTCCTGAAGGATGAGTTAATGGATGAGATACAAAATATCCCCTTACAAGTTCTTTCCATAACCACTTAGTTTAGCAACATGTGTCCCCATTGCATTTACTGCCAGAGATTAGGCTTTTAAGAACAAGCAGACTTCCCCATATTAATTGTTTATAGGTATTTATCCTGCCAAGTAAAAAGTACATCATTCTATTAATGGTGAACATAAAGTACTCACTTATGTGCATCCCACTCTATTTTATTGCATAAAAAAAATCATTCCCTGAAGCCAATATCTAACTCCATTTCATGTCATTAGCTTTTACTTACAGCATCTAAAGATCAATTAAGTAATTATCTTTTTATTACATTAAATATACCAGAGAGGTTGAATTAATATTTTTCATCTCTCCACTGTTACAATTTGTTTCTATTAATTATAAGTTAGGATGATTGCTACCTTTGAAGCATGGTAGTTAACACTAATACACAAATACTGTTTAATTGTTGTTTATGTTTGCCATAAATTAATTACCATCAAAATTAACCTCTCTCAATGACATGTGATAAATAACAAGGAAATTGATAGTCTTCTACAGGCTTCAGTAAGTTTCCATTCAGTAGAATAATATATTAAAGAGTAAGGCAAATAAAACAGATACGGGTCAGCAACACATCCCAACACAGGCCAATAAAGTAAACTAATCTGATATTAATCAAATGTGCAACGTAAAACATCAGTACAAAGAAAACTGAGAAAAGCATCTGCTACTTAGGCTCTCCACCTATGCCAGGTACAACATTCAGCTCATAAAAACAAAGCTGCAAGCGGCAGCTTGGGGACCCAAAAGCAGGGTACAGAGCTGGACAAGCATTTAGGCAGTAAGCTGGAGTCAGAAGTAAGATGTCAGTGCATTTGTCTGGGGAACACAAAGGGAGGGAGTATACTGGGAATTAGACTACACAGGAGGGATGTGGCTGAACAGTGAAAGTCTCAGGTGGTTGTGACCTGGCAGTCCAGGTGGTGGTGACTGGCACAAGCCTTCTGCAACCACAAGAACTGAACAAAGGAGCAAGAGTAGGAGTCTCTGTGACTAGACTAAACTTGCAGACACATAACATAAAAGCTGACCCATCCTCTTATACCTTTTGCACAAAAAAGGAAGTTCAGCCTACCACTTGCAATCTGGTGTTGGGAGCTCACAGATGCATCTCTCCGCAACAGATTTCAGGAAATAAATTCTGCCCTCAGGTGCCCAACAGAAATCAGCAGAGCTGCTCAGATGTAAAAGAAGGAATAATTTATTCCAACCAACCTCTACTGATTTCAACTGATTTACACCTGGGATTAATTGGCTATTGATGTTTGCATCCATGAATACAGAACAGATCATGACTTTATGGCAAAGCCCCCAGTTAGCAAAGAAAGCAGAAACAATGTAACCTAGCCAGTACAGGTGAAGCGAAGTGTAATAAATGTACAATATATCCTGAGCTCTGGGTGTCAGGAGGGCATGGGTAAGCCTGATGGAAGAGTCTTAGTAGGTTACAAATATCCTAGCTTTTCTGCTTCCCTGCTGAGTATGCAATCTTGAAGGACGTAAAATGTTTTAATGAAGGGAGGGTAACCCAGGAGGAATGTAAAACAGCATTTAAACACACATCTCAAAGCTAGACATCAAATTCTTTCTATTTTTGTGATAATAAATTGGCAATTCACCAACCGGAATGCAAGGAGATTTACTTTCTGCTGAATTTAACACAACAGATTGTCCTTAACACTCAACGCAACAGAAAAAAATGAGCTTTGGTCTGCTCTATATAGAGCAAATATCTTAATCAAAAGGAAACTTCATCCAATAACTGCATTTCAGAAAGGCAGCACCTACAGCTGTACTTCATAAATGTATGGTCATTTCAAACTGTGGTAGATTTACCAGCAACATTGAAGGACTTAAGCACTAGAAGGCTACTCCATGTAAGATCAACAAGGAGGGCTTAAGTAATGGACATCTTTCATTCCTAACTCCTAGAAACTATGCAGACTAATTCAAGAGGTATGAGTTGAATTGTTTTCTCTTTTTCACTTATATAAAACTGGATTTCCGCTAAAAAGTAGTTTTCCTTAAAATTTCTATACAATAGTGTTTAACCAATAATGCATTCATAACTATCATGTGCATGACTCTTGATAGACAATATAGCTCTCAAGCTCATGTCAATAAAGCTTTTTACACCTAACCCTTCACCTAGAAAAGCTTATAAAGAGTTTTTCTACCACATAATGCAGTTTATTCTAAATTTTTTCCAAAACTCGTATAAACTCCCATATGTCCAGGTTCAGCTCTGAGCACTGTTAGCTGGAAAAATATTTTCAGATCATTCTTACATGGTCATGTGTTTGGAAAATATATTCAGTATGTCAAGCAACTTGCTATTTGATGTAGATTAACTCATTGCATATTCAGATTCTCTCATACCTGCCATTGTAAAACAAAAGAATATGAATTATAAGACCCTTAAGCAACATATGGAGAGGATCAATCACATTGTAGTCTAAACACTGAATGTCAGCATTGCTTCACACAAACACTGTGCCATTAAAAGTGCAGTTACTAGAATGTTGATAAAGTGAGCCATTAAATGAGAAATCTGATCGTATATGACAGTGCATTGTGAAGCATTCCCCATTAAGGGATGAGAATAAAATGTTTATGAGCTAATTTATTCCAAACATGTTTGTAACTGTCTATGGTTAGCACTGTTTGATCCAAGAAAAGGTTATACTGATTTGAGTGAGAAAGACAAAAAACCTCAAACTCTGAGCATTTATACCAAGCCTGATTTTTTTTTTCAAACCAAGACTATATCAGAAATATTACTAGCAGTCAAATCACACAAATTCATTGCTCCCTGGTGGCTGAAACAAACCCATTGTTTCTCTGCTTGTATTGTTCAAATAACTGGTATGTGTGTATTATTTTATCTTTGCCCTTCCTGCTGTCACATTCAATCTACTGCCAAGAAAATTGTTAGGTTCGGGTTTTTTTCCACACACCTACAAAAAAGAAAAATAGGGAGGGAGAATAAAACAATATGGATGTAAAAAAATGAAAAAAAAAAAAAAAGCTCTTAATAATGAAAAGCTGAAAGGCTTTATCTTCTGTCTTTGACAAAAGCTGTTAGAAAATATCAAGCTCAGCAATATGAAGTAATTAAAAAATACTGATTTTTAAAAATAAAAAACAGCTGACAAAATTTAAAGACAAAATGCAAACCGCAGAATGTAAGTGTGAATAATAATGGTGTAATATAGAACTGAATATCCTCTAAAAACACAGCTGATCCTTCTAAAAAAAAAAAAAATAGAAAGGCTAATAATCCAGTTTAAGTGATAGTCCATTATGTTTGAAAAAGCAATCTTCACTCCCTCAAGGTAATTAAAATTTCCTTCATCTGTCTCAGCTTGAGCAGTTGCCAGTATTTACACCCAATACAAAGAAGACAGAGCAAACTTTAAACCATAAAGAGTATTGAACTAAAGATATCCACCAGCATGAAAAAGAGATTAATTTGGTAGATTAATAAATTAATTATAACCCATGATAATATAAAGACACTCAAATTCATCCCACTGTCACACTAATACAGATGCAAAACCACTGAAAGTGAATTATGAAACAGGGGCTCCTAAAAGTAGAGGGATTTAGTCCCTGAAAAACGTTTACAAAAATAACACAAAATTAGAACCTAATCTTGCCATTCATTAAAATAGGTCATACTGTCTTCTTTTGCATTTGCTCAGCATATTGTGCAATTACAGCTGAGTAAGGAAAGCTAGTGGTAAAGCTGGGACTACAACTTATAGAAATAAAAAGAAGGCATATTATTTCGATTCACTTGAGGAATCCATTTACTCTGAAATTAAGGTGACAAACACTGTACCATCTGAGTTCATCTGGTCCACCTGTTTTAGAGTAGGTGACTACAATATTCGCACGTATGTAAAGATAGGAAAAAGTTTTTCAGTTGAAACTTTCTTTAGAGAATTGCATAGCTTTTTCAAACTAACAAACCTGTATGGTTTTCTGATGCCCCATGTACCCCTCTACTGAGACTACAAGCCATCATGAATAGGTGTTCCCAGCTGAGATAACCCTGACAGGCAACCAGGCTTCTGGCTGGGCCACAGTCCAGGAGCACTGCCAGCCTGCTGCAGTTTCATCCCCTACAGGTAACTCTAAAAGGTTTCAGGAAAAAGGAAAACAGAAAATGGAAAATATTACTGGATTTTTTTTTTTTAAGTAGGACTTCTAAATTCCTGTTCCTAAGGAAATCTTAAAAATACATTGTTCCTACCCCTTACCAAAGGTTTCTCTTTACCCCTCAGAACATGCAAGCCAGTTGTTGAACACCTAAAATCCCACTTGTTAAACTTCAGGCAAGAGTGGGCTCTCTTTATGCTAAAAACAGAAGATCTGGCACTCTGACTTCATTCCACAGGTTTATTTCCACAAGGCATTGCTACGATTAGGAAATCCATCCTTTTAAATTTCACAGCAGATTTGCTCTTCCCTAGAACAATTTTGTTACTATTAGATCAGTCCAAAATATACTAAAATTAGAGGATTTATCCTGCTGTTTTATTACTTGCTCTAGCATGTATGGTAGCAGACCTATAAGCCTGATATGTGTTACTGCATTCTACTCAGAACATCCAGTTCCCACTGAAGTGAATTCTCAGGTGGAAGACAGGCTTCACTGGTGGAGACTGTTGCTTAAACAGATATACATTATCTATAGAGCAAAAGAAAGATTTCCCAAGATACCTAGTGAGAATTGTCAGACTGCATTTTGTTCCTGCCCTAGGGACAGCCTCATTCATTTGGAAAAGCAGTAAATGTATGCTGTAAAGGTATATTGTCAACAGCTCTATCGCCCTGGAAGTGATAACCTGAAAGAGATTCAGGCCTTAGAGGAAGAGAAACCATTTCTGAATGAAACTGAGAAGAGCTACAGCAAGCAGAGGAGGTTAGAACCTCTAAATATGAAAATAGAGGGAGATAAAGAATTGATATACCTTCACTTCTGAGTGAAGGTGTTTTTATTGAAATTTTTTAATAATTTTTTTCTTGTCTTCTATTGTTTCTTTTATTCAGACTATTTGTTCTGTTTCTCAGAAGGTAGAGGGGGAAAAAGACAAATATTCTAGCTTTTTTCTATTGCAATAATTTTGATACTGATGGTGAAAACTGGTATGCCGGGTTTTCAAGCATACTGTCAGATAATATTAATCTATCCACTTATATATCTTCTGTGTAGCTCTTGATTAAATAATTGGCAGAATTCTCTTCTTTCTTTCAAAATAGAATTCCAGTTCTTTTTACTTAATCAGGTCCCTGAAGTATTCATTCTGAAGACAAAATATTTCTAAGCTATTCAACGTCTTCCTCTCAACATAAGGAAAACCAATGAAAATAAAGATGCAATATGTTATTTAATTCATTCAAGTACTACAAATGCCATAATGGGATGTGTTTACCCAGTACTAACTAATGTGTGTTCAATAGGAATCTGTAGGCTCAGCTGCTCTCCAGAAGCAGACAACTGCTGAAGACTGAAGACAACTTATACTTAAACTGAAGACAACTTGTAAGTTTTTATACTATTAAGCCTGACTACAGACTACTTAGATTTGCTTTAAAAACATGCTGTGAAAATCTAGTAAAAAAGGGGTTCTCAGGGTGGCATTTGAAGATGAAGCTTGTAACTGCAGATTTCCTGATCTGAGCCATACCTAAGCTTTGCTTTCCATCCCTTCTCCCTGTAATCTTCAGTACTCAGATTTTTAATCATTCACACAGTAGTGTTGCCTCTTTTAGATAATGAAAAAGGCGCAAGTTTAGCCCATGTATCATGTAAGCAAAATAGAAAAAAACAGCTCTAAGGCTGTACCACACAAAAAAATCTGAAGTATGGTAAACTGACAGATAAAAGACAGGATAAGGCACATGGTTTAAATATTCTGCATACTCCATCTGTACCTGCTTTTACTTCTGTGTTTCTTTAAAAAAACAATAAAAAAAAGTCCATTCATACTACACACTCTCCTAGATGTACAAAAATTATGAAGCCCAGTTGTTGAGAAAAATGTTTTTAAAATATGAAAATCAAAACACCAGAGTAAATAAAACTCTTTGGATAGTATGTGGCCTCATGTGGAATAAAAAACTCACATCAAAATAAGTAGTATCAAACAAGAATTGATAAATATTTAATGTCTTTTGCTTCCTTTTTTTCTTTGTTTTCTTTATGTTTAATCCATCTAGATATTGTACTAACAGTGTCCTTCCTTTTGCTCTTACCTTCAGTTTAAGGTGCAAAAATGAAGATGCAAAGTGACAACTAATTGCAAGATGCTGGCCACAGTGCCACAGTGCACATCTACATACAGCACACAAAGCCTCTAATACTTCAGTACAAGCAAATCAGAGATGTGTCAAGACATGTTAGGCTGAAACTTCTACAAAGAAGCTTATTTTTCTCTCATAAGACAACAGTGACAAACTCCACTGATGGCAGGAACAGCATGGGCAAAACCCATCAGAGCTGAACACTGCTGACACGAGTACAATACCTGTTGATACTGCTGGGAGATCCTGATGTTCACCATGGTCTCAGTTCTCCATCTGCCTTGCTGGATAGTTTTTCCAAAGTACATTTCCTATTCCTGACATCTTCATCCTTATTAAGTAATGACCCAAATAAAAATGCATGAACTAGAAAAATCAGAATCTTCTTTCTGAACTTTTGCACTGAATTATTGGTTTTGTCTTATCATCTGGTGTCCATTAGCAAAACTATGAGAAGAATCCTATGAAAAGGGCATCGTCTTGTTTTGTTGGTTATCAGTTAGTGAAGACTTTTGTGGACTTGGCAAAGGTGAAGCAACAAGATAAAATGCCAGTGACATGCTGAACTACAGAGCTCAACACTTCAAGGTGATCTGTCCAGGCAGGTCTTTCCCTCTGTCTCCATTTAGATATATCAGTTCATCTAATGCTGTGACAAATAAAGTATTTTAGAAAATGATATGATCAGCAGCAACTCTACGCTATTTTGGTTGACTTTTACTGCACATGATATTACTTAATCAGACAGTTATCAATTTCCCTACAGTTTTAAATACAAAATGGATGAGCACAGCAATTTTCTGTCTAGTAGTGAAGAGGAAGTGAGGACAGTTGCCTAACTGAATACTTAAAATTTAAGTTTGCAGGCAGGAGAAATCTCTGTAAAGGAGATATAATAAATCTATTATCATATATCATGTCCAAGAGAATTAAGCCATTCTAACAGTGATGAATCATAACAAACATAATCTTGAGTATTAGTATCATTTTATCTTAAAAAAAATCCCTTTGGCATTAAATATTTAGGAACAGTTGACCCCTACATCAATTTTATGGCATAAAGCTTTTCCAACAACAAGTTCAAGATGTACAGCACTTTTTCACAGAAAGAAATCTCAGGACACTTTCAAAGAAGAGCTTAAAAAAGTTTCAGCTGTAGTCTACAATGCTAGCCTAACAATGAAACTTGAGAATAGGAGAAACACTGGATTATTTGATTTACAAAATGGCAGCAAGCATAAAGAAAATTCATGATTCACCTAATTTAGAGTCATCATTTCTATGGACTCAGTTTGCACACAGATGAACACAAAAATTTAGGCTCCAAAAAGCACCTATTCATAGTAAACAACTGTCACACTCATGCTCATATGCTTGGCTGACTCTTGGCTACAGTTATTTCTGCAGAGAAATCTATTGCAGCACATCCAATGTAACAAGAAAATAACTTACATATTTTCCATTAAGTTAAACCCTTACCAGGCACATGCCAAGAAGAAAGCCACGAACAATAATTGATCCCCAAAAGGAAGTTAATTATACTATTCTGCTTATAGAGCCCTTTCTGACCCAGGACATAGGGTAATAGACACTGCTTGCAAGAATGAATTCTTTGTGTCTGTAAGCAATGAGGTTACAGAGGACCCTCTACATCCTTTGTATTCCCTATTAAAAAATTAATTTCCTGGCAGCAGGAAAGGCAAGGGCATAATTTTCAGAGCTGTTCAAGAGAATCCCATCCTACCAGACCAAGGCAGGGGAGTTGGAATTAAATCATCCTTAGGGCACCTTCTAACCCAGACCATTCTATTATTCTATGATTTTATCTCCATTTTTCACTTTCTCCACTTCCCAAGTAGGAACTGCCCCAGCCAAAACTTTTGTCTTTGGAGACAACACACTTCAAATTGGTTACCTTGTTAAGAAGCCTTGAATGAGCTCTACAATAGAACTAAAATTAATTACAGACAACCCAAACCACATAGACACAAAAAAAAAAACCCCTAAAAACAAAAAACATAAAACAAAACAAAACGAAAAACAACCCAGCAACACTTGTTGATATCTCACAAGCTGGGAAATTAGGTGTGAATCCTGGATGCTATGCAAAGGCCAGGTAAATTCATTGGTTTATTTAACATATACTGAGAAAAAAGGTACATTTTTATATTCCTGAATGCTAACAAAGCCACAGAAGTCAGTATTTAAACCCAAGGTTTTTATATAGAAATTAAATACAGACTATAAAGGAAGAAAAAATAGCCCATATCTAATCAAAACTTAATTTGAGTTTTTTGATGGGAGAAAGTGAAAGATAGTTTGAATCTATCATTTAATAACAGAGTTCATGGCTTTAAGCCTTTAAAAGCACCTAAATAACATTTCTCCACAGCAAAATGTAAAGCAAAACCTGTGTTTGGTCCTTCACAGGGACTGCATCAACAGAGTGATAGGAACCAAAATCTCTGAAAGATGCAACATTAAAATTATATTTTCCAATTAATTCAGTGAGGACAAAAATATTACAACCTTAGTGATTACCTCAAGACCTTTGTAGGAACACTGAAAGTCAAAAAGAACTATAGAAAGTATACTATGAATACAAAGCACAAATACACAGAGGTGAAATAAAAAGGCTGAGATACCAATCAACTAACAAAGAAGCAGAAAAAGATCCTATAAATACACTAAAAGACAGAAACAGAAGAAAATACAGGTTGACTATTTCTCAGGGAAGCCAGGTGAGCTGATGATAACAAGAAGATTAATTTATAGAGCAGCTTTATTTTTTTACAAATAAGGTGAATTGTAACCAGATATTTTTAAAGGGGGCAGAAGAACTGGCAAAGCTAGGAAACATAGGTTAAGGAATATTCAGATAAATGGTATGTACACAGGTTTGCAAGGCTTCATTAAATTCTGTCTTTAGGACCCAGTGAAACAGTCTCTCAAACTTTAATGGGTTTTTTCTAAAATTCACTGGATAGTCTCATGGGACAGGACAAGGATAATCTTGGTACCATCTTTAAGAAGGAGAGAAAGAAGGGACTGGGGAATTGGAGACAGCCTAACTGATTCCTGAAAAGATTCTGGAACATATTATTGAGCAGTTTATAAGCACCTCAAGAATAATAAGATGATAAAAAACATATGACATGGATTTGTCAAGAAAAAAGGTTGTATCAAATTGGCATAATTTACTTCTTTGACAGAGCTGCAAGCTAATGCATAACAGGGAAGCAATAGATGTGATAAACATAAGCATTACCTTTTTTTTTTTTAATTCTCTACGGCATTCTCCTAAGTACACTAAGAAAATCTGGTCTGCATTAATTCCCTGTAACATGGCAGAACCTTATAAAAATCTCCCAAGTACAGACTTTAGCAGTTCCATGTCAAAGTGAGAAAGGATTTCAAACAGACAACAGCAACCAAAAAAAACCCCTTTACTTCTAGTCAATATTTTCACTGATAATCTGAAAGACAGGCAACATGGACAGTGAAGAAACAGGAAAATAGAAAATGAAAAACCTGCAGATAATAAAGCTTTACAATATTGCAAACACTTTCAATTCCCCTCTGTTTTTAGGATGGTTATGAACATTTGCAGAAATTATTCAAAATCAGAAGATGAAATTAATGATGACAGGGATAACGCTGTACTCAGGGTGAAGAAATCCACTGCCCAGTTATGATGTTTGGAACATCTACCTAAGGTTAGGTACTACGTTAGGTACTACGAAGAAGATGCAAATCAACCATAAAATGAGTAAGGAGATAACAACAGAAAATGCAGTATACAGAATATTGAAATTTGTCTTCAAATATACGAACTGCAATTTTACCTGTAATATAGGAATATTTTTTTCAGTTTACTTACTGCTTTGAGCCCTAAGATAAAATGAATGTGGCTTGTCTTAGATAATGACGTTAAAGGAACAAATAGCAATTTGAAAGAGTGCAAAAGAAAGCCAACAAAAATACAAACAAGTTTGGAAAAAAATGTTATTTGGGATTAAAGCTTGACAGATACGTACATTCTTTCACTGCACCTAGAAAAAAAAAGAAAATTAATTGTCAATATTTAGAAATTGGTTGTAAAATAAATGACAGTTGACTGTTCTCTATGCTGACTCATAAAGAGAAGATATTACCATTTGAAAAAAGATTCAAGTCAGATTCTAAGAAATATTTTTATGACATGAGACATATCAAATTGTCTTCACACCTTTCAATGCAAGGGAAGGAATTGATCCAGTCTGACATGACAGGATCTAATCAATAAGAGCTCTATACCCTGAGCTGTTTTGCAGAAAGAGGATGTTGCAAACCTTCTTCACTGTCTGCTCTAGTGATCCCAAGTAATAGAGCACATTCAGAGCACGTACCAAGAAATGAAAGCTTCTTACAGGGACAAAATGAGTACAGGCTATTACTTGGCAGACTAATAAGCAGAAGTTCAGACTCATAGGAAACTTCAACATAAAAATTTAGTGCACTTTTGTCCACGATTAGGCAAAAAAAAAAAAAAAAATGAACAGAGGTTTTGTAATGCAACTTTGTATTAGCTCATAAACCATTACCAGGTGGGACTTAGGAGTTTGATATCTTCTGTAAACATGTAGTCCAAGCTCTTTAAACAGCCTATTGCACTTTGACATTATGAGCCCAAGCCTGAAAAACTGCCATGTTTTTCAAAATGACACTACTTCATCCCTGTTTTATATAGCCTTATCCATGCATTGAGAGAATAAGGCAGTATCAGTATCAACAAGAATTTAAACATTCAGCAAATGTATGAATGAATTTACTAGTAGTACATATAAAGATTGCTGGTCTACTTGGGAGGAGAGTGAGCCAAAGACAGATGCTATGGATCCAATGTAGGATGACAGAGCTCTATTAATATTGTTCATTCAAGCAGGTCAGATTCTACCATAAAAGACAAGTTTGGTAAGGCAGAAAATAGCACGAAAAAGAAAGACCTAGCATGCAGTAAACCTTGGATCTGCTAAATGGAGAGGGACTGTTGTTTTTCTTTCATTCTGAATATAAATATTTTGCAGAGCCTAAAGTAAATTGCTATGAAGAGGAATCTTTTGCCTAAATGAACACTGAGACTATGGTGTTAAAATGAAGAAGGACTACACTCCATACTACATTTTGTCCCCATCAACCTCATCTCACCCCTTGACAATCTCTTTCTGTTAAAATATCTTAGACATGTTTTATATGCTGGGAAGAAATTACAGCAGGCATCAGCCTCCTGTTTTCCTAGAACGAGAGAAAAGAGTGACAGTGCTTTCTGACTAGGAAAGTTAACAATCTAGTAAGTTCCTACTGAATGGTAATTAACATTACTATATTTGCACTTTAACTTCCCTTGCCTGAAGCAACATAAGCAATGACAGTTTTCACTGACCTATGCAGAAATCATGGGCCTGAACTGAATACCCCTGTACTCTTGCTCATGGACTTTTCCTCAAGTCATCAAGCTTTATTCACTTCTCACTTAAACAGGTTATAATCAGCAGTGGTATCTACCAGAATGATATAGTTGCATCAGTACAAGAGGCAAATTAGACTCTGCAGGCTTGAATATCTCACGTTGCCAAGCATCCACAGCTACATGCTAAGGCTATGCCTTGGGAGACAAAAGAAGGACATATAGCTACTCTAAATGGTATTTGTTACCCAAATCAGTATGGATCTATAGCTGAAAATATCTCACTAAGGACTATGATGCTTAATGATTTTTAGGCTGAGATTCAATCCATCTTTCCTGTATTGCTCAAGCCTCTCTTTCTGTTATCCAAGAGTTCAATGGTTTCCTAACTTCTATACTTCATAAGGTTCTACAAAGTGACAGCACATACACCATCTAAAGTTAATACAATTTAAAAGGGAAAGTTTGATGAGCAAGTGAATCTTTTTCAGGTTTTTTTCTATCACCAACACTTCCTGTTTCTAGAAGAGGAAACGATCCTTCCATTCAAAAGGAAAATTTTCACATGTGCAATTTTAAATGTTTTTAAAAATTATCTCTCAGCATATATATACAGACTAGTTAACAAAATTGCAGCCTGTCTCCCTTTAATCTCTGATTGGAGGAATATGAATAGCTCTCCTTAGTCATCTCTCATGTGCTCTTTCCATTTAGTAAAATTTCTTTCTGTTTTAACCTTCACTTCCCCTACATACTGTCAGTTAAGCTCCTAGTACTAAAAGAGATCCTGCAAAATTAAGAGAATAAATTTCATTTTAAAGGTTGAAAGAACAAGATTTCCCACATGAAGCTACAGTTAAATACCAGACTGATCTAACTTTAGAAACAGTTCCTTTATCTTCAGCAAGTTGCAATGTGACTGCTGCCTCTTATAACACTTCTGAATTACTGTCACATTCGTCATGACAGATGTGGGTCATTAGAAATGAGGAATTAACTACATGCAGAAGGGATTGGGAGCAGACTGGTTTTGATGGAAAACCTAAAATCTACCAGAACTGGGAGGTCAGGTAATGCTTAAAAATTACTTTCTGCCAGTAAAAACAGAACCATAGGAGGTAATTATCTGACTCTATAAAAACACTATGCTTCTTGATTGGACTAACATATGGACTCCACGAGTTCTCCGGACACAAAAAACAGCAAAACTGTGACCCTGATAGAGTCTGACATCAGTCATCATAGGTGGCATAGAAAACATGCACCACATGGAAGAACAAATCCAGAGTTCTAATCCCAAAGGGTACCAGAAAATCTTTACTTCCCACAGAAATGCTTGCCAAAGTATATTCATGGGATTTCCTCTGGACAAAAGAGTAAACATGATTTTTGGTCAATTATTTATTAACAAGAAAAAAATCAAAGTAAATATTCATGAAAGACTGTCACAAGTACTTTTCATGTAACAAACTTAGTAGTTCTCAAAAAGAAAATTACACAAGCAGTATTTATGTTAAAGGATAGATTTAAAATGTTACAATAAAGGATAATTTATGGAAATAAAGAATTCCAGTAAACCACAGTGTAAAAATGCTACCCTATAGTGAACATATACTCACCATATATTCATGCAGAAAAACAGGACGTTGAGAATTACTAATTCATCATAGCACTTAAATGAAAATAAAATTATCTACAAAATTTTAAGAGAAAGCTGACTGATCAGAGCAGGAAAACCCAGACCAATAAACAGAATGATGACAATGAACTTCCTCTGTTAAACTCAACAGGAGAAAAAAGATCATTTACAGACTGTCACTGTCCCTTTTCCCTAGTCCTTTTTTGGTTTTTTTGTAATTAAGTTTATAATAGCCTTTGTTCTGAGATCACAATGAAATCTAAAGAATTTCAACTTTAAAAAAGCCCAGGGATAAACTTCTCACCACTGTTTTGTTGCTAATTTAACAGATCCAGTATCATGAGAAAGGATATAACTTTGCCACTAATATGCTCAGTGCAGTCACAAAACACAAGCATTTAAAAAAATCCAGAATATTTCACCTGTAAACACCTGGGGGAAAAAGCCACAAGACCTGAATCTCACACAGACAGGAATTTGGAATGAGGTATCTAGTTACTTTTAAACTTCATTTAAACTTCATTACAGAGAAATAATGGCAAATTAACCAAGGGTATCTGCTCCCCCTTGAAAGACCCAGCTGCTAGAATGTTCATTCAGTGTTGCTTCAAATTGAGAAAAGAGTACAATTTTGATCTGACGGGCTTTTCTTTTCATTTACAGGAAATCTGCCAGCCAACACAGTGTTGCACTATTGCACCACATTCATAAAAGATAAGCAAGGCACAGCTCTGCATGCATAACAAAAGTAATTATTAATCTAGGTCTTGTCAGAATATATTTCAGTTGATCCTAGCTGTTTACAGGAACAGAGCAGGCAGGTGCTAGAGCTGTGTGCCTCTGTTTATGGTAGTAAGCATAATGATGACTTGACAGCAGCACTCATCATAATCACTCCTGTCCCTGCTGTCTCACACATATATACAACCTGCTAGGAACAAATCCTTATGCAACAGAAATCTGAATAAAATGCAAGTAGTGACTTGTGGGGAACATAAAGTGATTCTTCCAGGAATTATTTGGTTCTAGTACGTAATATCCGACATTTAACAGATGTTTGTCCACATGGTGAGTCAGTCTGAAAAACCTCTTTGATCAAAATGAGTATATCTTAAGCACTAACTGCATTTTACAAATATCTTAGACCCCTGACCAGTTCCAACAGGACAATTCACAAACTATCTCCTGTTACAGAAATCTTTCCATGGCATATTTTGAAAGAAGCATTGACTGGAAGACAGATGCCTTTTAGTGCAATAATAGGCATGCTGTGCTATACATAGATCCAAAATCGATTTGTATTCTGATGGAAGCAATATCTATTTCTAAATTTACTGTATTTTACCCAATGCCACGATAGATGCCTACAGCACAGTAAACTGTATTTTTCTCTTCAATACTTGACTATTTCTGTGCTAGTCACTGTGCTTGACATTAAGGAATTCACACCACAACTCCAATTGAATTTGAGTTGTTCAATATATTTCAGGTAAGCTGGTGAGCTACATTTTTATGGGACAAGATGTATTCCTCTTAAAAAGGTATAGAAAATGAGAGGGTGTATACGGAGCTGCGATCCTAACAAAGGCCACTTTCTCTTCCAAGCTAAAAAAGACAGAGGAGTTTTAGCAACATAAATTGTCGATGGTTGAAGGCTATTTGTGAATAGATTAATAATTTTCCTTAGGTCTTGCTAAGCAATATATTTGTGAGTACATTTTGTTCTGTTAATCAGCTCTGAAAGCAGTCAAAAACAGTCATTATACTAACTACTCAGAAACGTTTTTACTTTCTGCTAAATGGAGAACAGGTGACAAACATGTTTTTCTATTCAGCTATCTCTGCCTCTAATATCTACAACTAACAGCAGAAATGCGCTGCCAGAAGTGCAAGAGCCAGAAGCCCAGCAGTCTTGCACTGCTTTGCATGTCTAGGCCTTGACAGCCAGACTATTTCTGTATTTTATTACTTGTTATTACAGTGTCTTTACATTTGACCTGTAGCTTGCAACTATGAAATGTGGTACACATCAAGGTACACTAGGCTATTGAACTTTTAGTACAGTAGAAACAAATGTGACTTAATGCAGTAGTTTAATTGCCATTTAAAACAAGTGCCAATCCTTTAAGTGATTTAACTAACAATCACTTACGAGTAGCAGGTGTTTTGCTTGCAGATGAAAGAAGATAGCAGCTAATTTCTCAAGAAGTTATAATCTCAACAGTAAAGCCATTTTAGGAAAAATATAAATGAATTTTATAGATTCTGTTATGTTTATCATAAGAGAAAAGGAACTTGCATTATTCTGTTCTGATAAAGAAGTATTTAAATTTATATGCATCCCTGTTATTCCTTAGCAATGGATCCAATTCAGCATTAACTAAAAGCTAAGTACTGTCAGCAGCAGAATTCTTACTCTACTCAGTAGGCTACATCATAGCCTTTGAGGGGATGCCAAATGGGCACAAATCTCCTTGAACCTCAAGGATAGCACTGTCACTGCTACCAACCAGAAGTCTGACCTGCAGGTTCAAGCTGAACTAAAGCATCAGGAAGCACTCTATACATCTTTATTTTAGTAAAACATTGCTTAAGGACAGGGCATAGTCCCCAGAAACATAGCCTTGATATGAGCTACAACAATACATCTTAAAAGTACTTATATTTTCATGGCTAAATATCTGGTTTCAAGTACCAGTTTTCCAACAGGGAGGACAGAGATTGTGGATTTTAATCAATAGGTGTCTGATTGTAAATTAATAGCATTTAAAATGTTAAGACTTTGCCATTCAAAAAGATAAGTGCCAATTGATCCCCCTTGCAAAAAAGCAACTCTATTTTTTTTTACTATAGGTCTCATTTTCACAGCATTAACATCCAAAGCTTCCTTTTCTCTTTCTGTGACATACAGTTGCACTACAGATTTATGAGCACTTGATGCTTGCAAGAGCTATGTATACTGATTGAATTCAAAGGCAGACAATCCAAACAAAACACAGAGAAAGATAAAGGATCAGTCCTATTTCATAAAGGTTGCAGATCACAACATTGATATTTTTCTTACCTATAAGTACATAAAGCATTCTCATCCTGATATATCAGTTCATCATCTTCCTGTATTTTAAGACATCTAGTGGAATCTGAAATATTCTTATATGATTAGCCAAAAAACATTTCTTTAATAATTAAAAAGAACTACCTATAATTTTATTTGCCTTATATAGCTGTTCTGCCATATATTCAATTACTAATAATGTACTAACATTACATTAAAAAGAAACTGTTACCAGCTTAGAAGCACAAAAATGGGTGTCTATATACAAAAGTCTAATGAATAAATCTAAATGCCTTCTCTGTAACAGCTGAAGTACTTCCCACTATTTGTCCCAAAACAGAACCAAGCCTTTTATTTTGAGAAAGCAACATGAGAGCAATTTTTCTCCTCATTCCTTTTTCCTCATCTCTTGCTTTTCCTTTTCTTACTGCTAACCTTTTTATCCTCTATCTTTATTGTCTTTAGTTGTGCCCAGGGGAGCTAAGTTGTTGTGAGTTTTATACTTCGCCTAGGAGACAGAGAGATTTGTGGTCATTCTTATCTACTCAAATAATAATTTCCAAAGCTTTGGCTGTGTTGCTGAGGAGGTCTGGTCTTCTGCCCTCTCAGGCTTCACCCTTGAAGTTGACAGCTTCATAATTCCTGAGGAACACAGCTGTCAGGAGAGGTTGTATTCACAAAGAGAATTTCTCTGAGGTAACATGTACCAATTCCGTTAAGGACTTTGAAGATTAACCTCATGACCTTGAATTTAACATAGCATCCTGTGAGGAGTCAGAATCGTGAGGCAAGTATCAATATGATGCGCCCTAATGGGCTGGCATGTTGAAAGAAGAGGGATGTTATATTCTGAAAAACTTGAAAACTCTTTCAGTCTTCACCAGAGATACACACTCACAGACAAAAGCTTGCATAATGTCAATGTACTCCAGGTCAGAGAATCACAAAGAATTTACTGACTCTCTAACGTAAGTATATGAACAGCAATATCACCACCTAAGGCCTAAGTTGTGCCTGAAGAAAAGCATGCACTTAAAAACATTTATGGATTGGCAGAGCATCCTTCATTTTTGCTGATTCAAACAGGCAGTGGGAGTGAGGAGATATTTCCTATTTGATAAACAATTTCTGATTAGCTATAGGTGAAACAAATGTATTTCTCATTCAGTCATTAGCTCTGTGTATAGTGGTTTGAAACTAAAAGATTAATTTCCCAGTTTGCAGAGCAGTTTGACAAACAATAATAGATTCATTTTACAGAAGATGTACTGGACCTTGTTTTACCAGCACTCTCTTTGACATGCTTTTGTTAAGCTCCAGGCAGATGACTTCCATAAAGAGATAGAAATCAGCAGGAAGCCAGAGAGTTGGCAGAAGCAAGCCACACGTAAAACTGCAGTCCTGCTGAAAAGACAGCTGCTACTCCACTCATTTCACCACCAACATGTGACGACAGCTCCAGCCTCAGAATTTTGAGTAATCATAACAAAGTATAAGGAAAGAAGCAATACCATATTAATGGTAATAAGTACACAGAAAGCTCAATTAAAGACAAAAAAAAAAAAAACAACTAACCAACTAAACAATCCCCAAACACACAGCTCCCTTTTCTGTGAATTCCATACTAGCAGTGCTGTCACCTAATGCCACTGCAAAACAACAGCCAAGGCCTGACTTCAAAGCGAGTTTGAGAGACACAAGTGTAACTACAGCAGCAGCTTGTCTTGCATAGAGGCCAGTAGCAAAAGCTACAGTAAATAGCATAAAAAGAAAATTGCCTCATTTTGCCATTCCATGTTCCAGCAATCACATTTTAGATTTTATTAGTTGAAAGTTTCATCAAAACATTGCTTTACATCTTCTTCCATGAACTTGCATAATCTCATTTAAATGCATTTATTCTTCATGAAGTCCTGTCTCAGTGCATTGCAAAACCTAACTATGGATCCTGTGAAAAAGAATCTTAACTTCATATGTACCACGTCTGCTCTTTGATATTGTCAACAGACTGTCCACTACTTCTTATATTGAAGGAAACAGGCTTGGGTTTTTTTTTCCTTTATTGACTTTCTGTATCTATCTCATTTATGATTTTGTATTAACACACTGTACTACCAACTCACCCTTTAGTCCAGCTAGCTCATTACAAAGGAAAGTGCTTCAGAATACAGGTGAACACTTGGGGTTTTCCAAACAGCTTTTTACATTATCTGATTAAAAATAGCATGTGCTTATTCAACAAGCTATATCAAGGACGGAAAGTATTTAATGGCTTAAAGGGGACTTTGTGGGGCAGGGGTGTGGAAGCCAATTGGTTCATTTTTCAGATTTCTTTCCTTTAAAATCACAGGGGAAAATTCACAATACAAAGCTGGATGGTCTAAACCTGGACTGTGGGTCATGACTAAGAGATCTTTCAGTATTTAGAAAGATTTAATGACAAAAGTCTGTTCTATTTAGTTCCACAAATTTACCCAAAAGTGTTAGGAGAAAATGTGTTTCCTGTGACAACTTGGAAAGAACACCTTACATACTCATGATCTTGAACTAGAAAGCCTGAAATACGTGTTTTGATATCTTGTGCCCACTCCAGATGTAGGTTGCACAATATTCTGTCTTGAAACTATGATACATATATCATCCATATAATGTTATAATGTCTAATAATAATTTGTATCTGAAAATCACTTCCCCTTAGCAAAGAATATATGGTTCCAGCTCTCAAGATCATGATAGATGTTGCTTTATATAAATCTGTATAAACTTTCCTAAACAAATATTTTTAAGTATAACATTTAATAACTGCTGAGTCATCTAAAAATAACTTCAAAATGTCTAATGCTAAATATTTAGATTTTTGTTTAATCTCAGTAAATTCAGGATGTATGTGTGAATCTATGGAATGCTATAAGCCTTCACTCTGTTTCTGTATACACAGGTGAACAAATATCAAGACAAAATTTCTCATTTAGATAACAATAAAGTATGAACTATTGCTTTTTACCCCTCTGTTTTGTTAATTCTGTTAACACGAGATTGCTACAAACTTTCTTAGTACAAAAATCATCTGTTCAGCCAAATTAGAGATTATTATACCTATTGAGAAGAACTGAGGGAACTTAGTGACAAGAATTTCAGAGAGAAAACTGTTATTAAAAGCAACATTTTACACTCTGATACTCAAATAAACCCAAACTAATCATGGATGCCTTAGATGATATAAAATAATTCTCATTTATACAAAGGAATATTACAGACTGGATTTCCAGATTTATATCATTAGAGGACAGAATTCTTTCTTTAATACACATTAACTAGCTAGTTAAGCCAAGTCACTGTTCTGAAAAGGAATCTCTAACAAGCACCTTTATTCAAGATTTTGTCTCAAAATTTATAAATTAATTTACCTCCCAGTAGATCCTGGGATTTGGTCTACCCCACTTTACCAAGAGGCCATATTCATTGCCCAACATAAACAATCATTTACAAGAGCTAGGCCATTTCTTCCCAATAGTAGAATTTAGAAATATTGTATACACAACTTCTCTGCTACTTACATGCATTGCACACTGTCTTCAACCACTCTATAAACCCAAATCATTTCACAGCTTGAAGAATCCTTAGAAAAATAGAAATCAGATCTGTATGGAAGTAATATTATAAATGCTAAAATTGACAAAACATATGGGCACATACACATGTAATTTTATTCTCTGCTGCATATACACCCTATTTTAAAATCTTAACTAGACTTGAGGTAAAAGGAAAAAAAACCCTGCTATGATAATATTTCTTGAAATATCCTAACCTAGATTGCTATATTTCTCCACCCCACCAAATTCACTGCTTCAGCCTTGTTTTCTAGGACATCAAACCATTGTCTTTTTCAGAAAGACCAGTGAGCTAATCTGTTTCTTTAAGAAAACATCATCATCACTCCACTGTTCCTTTTTTCCCTGCTCAACCAACTGACCTCACTCCCAGCAAAGTTCTGCATCAACCTTTTTTTCCACTTTATGTGGGGTGCCTCTCCCAACACCTGCTATTGCAATGCCATTTGGAAAGGAAGTGGGCAACTGAGAACAACAAAGATGTTTGCACTGGAAGGGTTACCCATGCAAAAAAGGCAGGGTATTTGGCAGTCTCATGTGGGGCCTGCAGAGAAAATATGAGAGTTTTGTTTATGCAAGCACTTCCACCTGCACTGTGGATAAGTGGTTATTTTCTCACAGAAGTTTTGTGAAACATCCAGCAAATGTTTTTGACAGGTAAGAAATAGTGCTCAAGTTTCCTTAGTCTTTCCAATTTCTAACAAAACTGCTTAGCCAATTCATTTACAGATCATACACTGTTCAGTTGCTTTCATCTTCTAATCTCCTGAAATCTGAGTATTAATCTGAAAGCAAATTTGGAACAGCTATAACATATTTTGAGCTTCAGTCACCAAGAAAGATTTTTGCCTTGTTAATCTCAAAAGATTGGCATAGAAATTTTACCACATTTTCTAAAAAAATCCATACAAATTTAAGGTCAAGTTCTGGATTTAATTGAAGCAACCTTTTGTACAATCTAACTTTAATGAAGTGCAATGAAGTTAAACTCCATAGGGGCCATTAATCTGAAACACTCCATTAAAACAACTACAAGGGGAGTTTTTAATAAACAGTGTGAACTAATGCCCATGTGGAAAGGTAATTGAGAGGGAACTGGTGTCTGGGCCAGATTGTTATTAAATCCTTATCACAGGTAAAGCTGAAACCCCAAATGGCAAGCTGCCATGTGATTTATAGTGACCTTCTCTTCCCAGCCTTAAAGAAAAGACTATGTTCAATAATAAAAAAATCCTGTGACTAAGCTATAAAATAACTGAGCAATTACTTAAAATAATTTATACAGTGCAATACACTGACCTTGCTCCAAGCATAAAATCTACAAAATAACTTCAGTAATAAAACTGTGAGCTACTAAAAGGACTAAAGGTTTAACCATTTTTATTGTGCAGAACCTGAGGGTACTATAAATATATATCACACTCCTAATAGGAGAGCTTAAAAAAAATCCTAATTTTTTAATCTTAAAAAAAAGCTTCTCTAAAGTCTGATAGGGTTTTGCCATATTGCAGGAATGCCTACTGTCTTATTTTTAAACATTTTACTGGACTGCTAAAGTCCACACTTTCTAACATAGAATACACTCAGCAGCTGAGCCCTGTCTAAGTTGAGTCTCACAGGAAGTAGGGCAGCAAGAGACAGAAAACTGCATCCCGTAACAGTTTGGTTTATAGCACTATAAATTGTACTTCTAAGAAAGAAAAGAAAATATTTTTATTATTCTCTTGAAAGGTAGTATAAGAACAGATACTCACTCTAACAAAATGTGTATAAAAGTAGAATTTCTATATAAAACCAACTAATATTTACTTTAAAACAATAGAAATCATTTTCTGTCAAAATTTGAATAGAGATTACTTCAAATCAAAATTACAAGAAGCATAGCTTCAGAGCAAAGTCAAAGTGTATCTAGTACATCACCGACTCTGTACTTTTTTTCTATGCTTCAAATGCCTGCATTTCTTATCTAAATAACAGATTTGGGATGTGTTTTGGGACCAGACATATAGTAAGCCTAAGAGTGCTACAATGAAAGTTTGACAGGGTCAAGTATAATCAACATCAGATTACTTCAGCTAAAAAGAAAAATAACCACTTTTATTTTCAGTCTGGCAAAAATCCAGGTTATAGCAGATGCCATCCAGAAGGATACAGGCTATGCACAGTATAACTGAAAGACAGAAATTGTCAACAGGCTCATATCATGCAAGACAAAAAGCTGTTGTCTTGATTAATTGGATCTTAGTTAATTTGGCAATGTGCCAAAGGTTAGGACCCTCCATTACATACAACTTGTGTTGCCATCATCACTGGGCACCTCTTCACTGCAAAGTGCTATCTCTGATTTCAGAAAAGAGGAAAGAACCCCAAGAAGGCCTCTCTGCAACATACCAGTAAAATTACTCAGAAAAAAAATATGCTTGTCAACTTATTTGCAGGTATTGATCCATTTCCAGGGGTTGGTTGACATGTGCTATCTTTTCTTACTTTTGGCCAAAACACATCTTAACACTCTTATCATAAGAAGAAATACTTTTGTTAAATTTAGATTAGATATTAAGAATTTTTTCCTGTGAGGATGGTGAGACATTGGAACAGGTTACCCAGAGAAGGTGGGGATGCCCCATTCCTGGAAGTGTTCAAAGCCAGGCTGGATGGAGCTTTGAGCAAACTGGTCTAATGGAAGGTGCCCCTGTACACAGCAGAGATGGGATAGAACAAGATGATCTTTAAGGCCACTTCCAACCCAACCGTTCCATGATTCAAAGATTCTATGACTATCTGATGGTTACTAGGGTGCATGTGTATTTTATAAATACAAGCAAATCTGCACTTGTTTCTGTTGATTAGCACCTGAAACATACAGCCAATAAATACAGTTAGTGGAAACTCTGGGTTATGAAGAAATTACTCCAGTGTTATTTTATGCTTCCTCAGAAGAAAGTGTGAGGTTCTTTGTACCTCGTTTTAAAAATAGAAATATAATTTAGCTACATATTGGCAAGTGGACAACTGCCATTTTAATATGAGTAAAAGTGAAAGTTCTGTTTAAAGGCCCTGGAAAGAAATGGTCTTCAGCATGTGAATAAAGTTAAATACATTATTTAAGTAGGTTATTAAACAAGGATGAGCTGAAGCATGTGTTTAAATGTTTCACTGAACTGTGTCTGAGAAAGGACTATTTTCAGCTTCTGCTTATGATTTTTCCAATGCTAAATCTTCAAGCAAAATGAAGCCATTCCAAACAATTAAATGTGCTTAGCTGTACTGGTCTCTTTCCTCAGCCAGGTGATTCTTGTATTTCAATGGAGTCATTCCAGTTTGTATCAGCTCACTACCTGCTTCAACATCTGACTAGGAAGATTTTTTTACTTAAAAAAAATCCTTAGAAAGAATTTTTTACTTAAAAAAATCTAGGAAAAAAAATCTGTTGAGGTCGTTGAACATGACTGAACTACATTTCATAGGGAAATGCCCTACAGGATAGGAGTCCTGGTCAAAAGAGCCTATTCATGAAAATGCTGTCTCTTCCCAAAGGGTTTTTCTTTTCTTTCAATTTCAAAAAATAACATGTGAATTCTTCAACTTCGAATAATTCAGATATTTATAAATTTCAAGAGATTGGCATGAACAGGAAATATTTTATTTCTCATAAGTTAAAGGAATTCAATGTTGTTGGAGTCCAGAACACTCCTCTGACTGTCCTGGATGATTTCAGACTCAGACAGGGGGCTGAGAGACCTTGGCAAGGAGTCAAAAACTCCTGTGCCTTTGATTTTAGCCCTTGGGAAAAATTACCATCTCTGTGTGAGGATCTACAGACCACGAGAGTTTAAGTAAAGTGATAGTTAGTTAGTCAGAGGGTGAAAAATAGATTATGGGGTTTTTAGAATGGTACACAAAAGACGACAAGATGGAGGTTCCACATGGCTTTTAGATTTCTTCCTTTTAGATTTTCTTCCGCTGTGGCGTTGGCATCTTTGGTTGGTTTAGAGTAGAAAGTGACTTCCTAACATGAGAGATATGTATTGGGAATCTTTTGTAAACAAAGTGGACATAATTTTTAGTATAAAGACACTTGTCACCTTCGGGGCAGTGTTATTCGCTGTGAACTGACCTGCTTCTGTGAGTCAGGGAAAAGAATGTAAAGATAAGAAAGAATAAACAACCTTGAAAAAGCAGAAGAGATGGCTCTCAACCTTTTCTTCGATCTTGGCGCAGGGGAAAAGAGACTTTTGCATTCTCAGGAATCACCAAAACACACAGAAACCTGAGACAAAGTTACATCTTAAGATGCTTTTTCTGAATTCTCTGATGGAAAATTCTTTCTTTCTCAGTTCTCAGTATTGTCCCCTCAAAATGCATTTTCTTCCTACCTTATTTCTTGACCATGACTCTAAAGATTCTGTGCACCCCAACACAGCTCTACTCAATAATGGGGAGGGTACCTGGCAGTCTTTGCATTGCTATCTAGAGAAGGGATCTGAAGACAATGTGAGCTGTTTCTCCTCTGAAGAGTTACAAGACTTGTTTGGGAGAATGTCACCAAATGTTAAGAATCCTACATCGTCAACCCCAATTTTGGCCGGACACTGCTTTACTAATGGAACATCATCCATTTCAGCACCTCTTGTTTGATTAAGAATTATTGACTAAATCAGTATCTTCTGTCAATTATCTTATTCAAAAAGAGATATCAAGCTCTTTTCCTATTTTGCCCGAATTTCTCCGAAGGCATTTCTTAACGGGTATGGATAATATACTTTAGCCATATGGCAATACACACACACACATACACATACACAAGCCCACTACATCTGTATGTACAGAACACCTTTAAAAGTTAGTTTCATAATATCGGCCATGCGTATACACATATAAATAAAGTATATAAACAAATACATTTGTGTCATTTAAAAAGGTATGTTATTTCCTGAGCTTAAAGCGAATAGCAGGCTTCTGAGGAATAACAATGCCTAGTCATAAAGAAACATACTGAATATGCAGAACAATTTAGATATCTGCTGTTCTGCAATTACAGTTTCCTCCCAACACACACATAATTTTTTACCATATAAAATTCACTGCCCCTTAACACAAGGAAAATTACCTATGTTTCAATACAAACCTGGCTGTCAGGAAGCCCCCAAGACAGATGACTGGAAAAAGTATAAAACCTTCTTCCTCTCATAAAATCCCACCGTTCCGTTTCTGAAGGGAGCTTGGCCTCTTTGAAATGGTTAAGACAAAACATGAAAACAACATCTCATTTTTTTGGCAATCTGCAGAGTCATTCTTCTAACCCAACCCAGACCTCAATGTTGTTTTGTTCTAAGGGGATGTCCCAGTTGAAGTAAGGATGGCTCAGGGAATTCACTACCTGCAACCTACTTTCATAAGTGATGAATCTACTTTCATAAGTGATGGACACCTTCCAGTTCTGCACTGTCACATGAAGGAGTTAGACCCTCAGATTAATCCCAACACAGAACTTCAGTCACCTGATGGTATATTTTATCACAGAATCATTCCAGTAAAAGAGACCTTCAAGATCACTGAGTCCAACCTTTGACTGAACACCACCACTCCAACTAAACCCTAGCATTGACTGCCATGTCCCATCACTTGAACATTTCTAGGGATGGTGACTCCACTACCTCACTGGTCAGCCCATTTCAATGCTTGATCCCACTTTCAGTGAAGAAATTCTTCCTGATGTCCAAAATTAACCTCCCTTGGTGCAGCTTGGAACCATTTCCTCTTGTCCTGTTGCTTGTTATGTGTGAGAAGAGGCCCACACCCACCTGTCCACAGCCTCCTTTTCAGGGAGTTGTCGAGGGAAAAGGTCTCCCCTAAGCTTCCTCTTCTCCAGACTAAACAAATGCAGCAAAGCTCCAGAAATATGTAACACCTGCAAATTTATGCTGTTTAGTAATGCACTTTCAGGGTACAGCATACACCGAAAACAACAAAAAGCTAAGGAAAAGAAAGCTTTATCTTTACTGCCCTCTTCAGGCTGCAATAATTTTGGGTTTGTTATGCTTAACAAACACTTCAATGCAGCAGGTCCTTAGAGCCATACTGAAATATTTTGTTTAATCTGTAAATTTTTTGCCTAAAATAAGCTGTTTGATTTAGGCTGATAAAAGGGAATGAATCTATGGGTGTATGAAAATCAAAAAAAGTTTTGGTGGCTTCATAAAAAATACACTATATGAAGCTGTCACTGTTGCAGTAATTGAGAAATTCACAGTGAAACAAGCTCTTAAGATTTTTCAGAACAGCAGAAACATGGTACGGTTCATTTCAAACACCTGTTCCATAATTCAGAAGTGTTTGTACAGGACAGAAAGCTGGAATCGGGCATTTATCCCATGTATTATTTTTCACCCCTTACAAAGTTAAATTTCTTATTAATTTTAACCATGTTGCATAATTTCCTTTTACAAACAAAAACTTCCATATACTATTCTTTCCACTGCCTAAGTCACCCTATTTCTTTAAGACCTAATTAATACTCAACTTTTTCCAAATGTGGCTTATCTTATATTTCTTAAAGTACTGTTTATTCTCTCATCCAGTATGTTGATGGAGACAGAAAACTACTCTTGTATTTGAAATTAGTTTTTAACCATTAAGTCACCCAATTTCATTTTTAAAAAAAAGGTATTTTAATAATTATAATATTTTAAGTGCCAGGATTATTCTTACTAATTTCCT
The DNA here is from genome assembly GCA_018697195.1 of Certhia americana. Classification (NCBI taxonomy): domain Eukaryota; kingdom Metazoa; phylum Chordata; class Aves; order Passeriformes; family Certhiidae; genus Certhia; species Certhia americana. The sequence continues at coordinate 36,490,575 of CM031860.1, forward strand.
TGCAAACCATTAACATTTTTACTTTTCTGTGGCATTTCAGAATGTGATCTTAGAACCCCAACATCAGCTATACAAAAATGCTACAGCAAAATAAACCTTGTGCATAGTTTGCTTCTATTTTGCATATAAGGCCTGGTGTAAAATCATGCAAGAATTTCCATTAAATTCAAGATGACCACGATTAAAATCCAGCCCCTACTAACACAGCCATACCCTCTGAGATCCTACACTCTAATTCACATTATCGCAGTATTCTGGTACCAAGTTCCATACCTTAAGAAACAAAGTGCCCCATCCTTTCTGTTTGTCTTTTCTTAATTCACCCCACATTTATTCTGAGTATTTAAGAGTATTTTGGGCTCACAGTTTTAGTTTCTTCTAAGATTTACTTTTATTCCACTTTACTTTACAAACTAAATCTCTCTTGCAACATTTGCCTTTTCCTTGTTCTTCACTGCCCTTCTATCATCATCCTTTTGACTGCTCTTCTTTATGTTTTAAAAAATTTGTCCTTGTTATTTTGAATAATCTCAACTGGTAGAGTCTGAGTCCGCTGCTTCTAAAGTCAGTAATCTAAGGGGAGAATTTGGCCAATATAAAATGGCCTTGCCCCTTGAATTTTGTGACTATGAAGTATAAAATACCCATGTAAGATACCATATATTATCATTCTGTTTTCTAATATGTACATAATATGGAAACAGCAAAAGAACAGATGTTCTTCTAATAATCATAAATACAACTGCACTCTTAGCATAAACCCTGAAAAGGTCTGTTTGTTCATAAGCAGTAAGGTCACAATTGTGACAAATATTTGACCTGCATTACATGTGACTTTGGTTTTTGATTATGGCACATTCTTATAGAAGTTGGATTTTTTTCTGACATGGTATGGAGGAGGAAAGGGTTAAGAGGTCATAGAAAGCAGAGATTTAGAGAAAGAAATGGTATTTGGACAAAACCAAACAAGTACCTTAATTTCTTTGTGTTTTCCAGTATTTCTGTCTATTTAACCTCGTTACTTTACAAACTAACCTGTAAAATTTAATTTTAGACATATAACCAGGTTTAATCACATGCTTAAAATTAAATACATGCTTTGGTTTCATATTGAACCAAGCCCTATGGCCCTCTGACTGACTTAAATGGATTAAAATATAATTGTATTTCCATTAAATACAGCTTGTACAAATAATACCAGGCAGTCAGGCTCCTCAAAATAGATACTTTTTATTATTTATTTGTTCCTGAAGCATGTTCAACACTTTGGTACATCAAATAAGGGTGACTGAGGAAGAAGATTGGCAGACAAGACTAAATTAGTTAAAATGAAAAAATAATAGCGCCTTATTGTGTTCGCTAGCTAGCATGTGGCTACTCACGGAAAAAAAAACTTATCACCCATCACAGCTATTACCACACGTGCATGTATTTAAATCTATCTTATATTTTCTGCATTTCTCTTTTGCTGTTTTAATTCCGTTTTTAAAACGTGCCAGACAAACAGATACAAACAGGTCCTTGTTTGATTTGATTAGGCTAGAATGGAGAGTTTGATTTCTTTCCAAAGTTTTCCAACAGTTGACCTGAAATGTATCAAAGCAACTTTTGTTTCTATCAAGTTGTCCCAGTTTCCTAATTTCACCAGATCCCACAGTTGTCATATCTTTGAAGTTCGTTTGTTATTCATGGCTATTTTCCTTCTAGTGATTAGTATAGAAGACACTCAGACTGAGAGTGATTTGGGGTTTGTCTGTCATTAATTCTAGTTGAGAATCTACATGCTGAGGCAGGATCACTATATTCTACAACTGAAGTATGCGGAGATCAGGATGTTAACATCCTTGGCACTGAATACTGCAACACCATATCATAATCACCATATTACTTGACGTTTCTGCAATGTTATTAAACTGGAATGTGAATATGTACACAGAAAATCATGAGGACTTTAAGATACTTTGATTATAGAGTAGTGCTAGACCTCATGTCCTAAAAGACTTCATAATCATGATTATGAGATCCTGAATACTTCCTTTCTAACAAACACTGTGCAATTTATCACTGATATTGTTTCACACAATCAGTACTAGTTTAACAAGAAACAAAGCAAAGTTCATAGTAAATATGAAACCAAATGTAATTCACTTTTAATCCCTGTCACCGTGTGTTGGCACAGTCATTAGCTTTGCCTCAAGGTAATGACATTCATATAAATATTGCAAAATACGTTTTCATAGCTTTGTATTTTTCTTAGGAATTTTGCCAAAATGAAGAGGCATAGTCAAAGGGAATTGGAAAAGAAATTACGCAGCAGCCATGAAGTATTTCTGTAGCATCAAAATTCAGGCTTTGCTGAACCTTCTTTTGAGACAGCATTTTGTTTATTTACAAGTCTAAGTAGGACACTGACAGTTGAAAATCCTTTTCTTCCCATCAAACATTAGGCTTGGCACATGGATGGTAAGGCAAATGTTTCCTGAGAACAGAATTTCCATTGAGACAAACCTTCAAACTGTAATTGCAATTCATGGGGTACAGGACAACTGCCAGAATGGGGAATCTGTATCAGCCAACATGCTCAGGCAGAGTCTTTCCATAACATCCTCATTTCTCCTGAATCCAGAGGGCCACTGTAGAGCCACAGCAATTGAGATCCTGTGCAAGCGCAGGAGGCCCAGAAAGATTTTCTTTCTGGCATTTGGAGCTACACTAATCAGGAAATTTAGCACTGAGAGAGGAGTAGAAGGAATCCCACTTCATAAAACAAACTAAGTGAACACAAGGGAAAACTTCCTAAGCAGGAAAATCTTTTGACAGCAAAGAAAATTTTAGGCGACTTTTTAAGCAAGCAACATAGGAAGAGAAAATTTTTAAAATGCTATGTCCTAGTTCAAAATTGCATGAAAAATAGTTAGTATTCTGAGGAGCATCCTATAAAAAATCATGACAGACTGTCATGTTCTCAACATTGCAAGAGCAATGGCATGTGTGGCTTTCCTGTTACTGTTTGATGCAGAATTCAAAGCCATTAATCCATAAAGGTTATTGACATTAGTGGTTCACTAAATGACTGATACTAGAACATTTAATGAAGAAGAAGAATTGTTTTCAGAAGCAGACAGACATACTCTGACAATAGCCTGTAACTCCAAGCTGACACAGACATAAACATGTCAAAAGCTCTAAGCTTTAAATTGTAAGGCTTCCCTGCTTCTAGGGCCACACCCACACAGTGATATGTAGAGATACCTGCTCTAGCTTCAAATACATTTATTAGCAGACTTGACAAGACAGTGTTCAAAGTCTAAATTCTTTAGTTGATCTTAAATCTTCAGGACAAGTAGTTGTTTTCACTTTGTTTGCTCACCTCCTCAGCTAGTGCCTCTGTCATTTCTGGTAACTTAACATTAACAGCAATATTTACAACTGAAATCACAAATGCAACAGAAGCAAACCTATGTGCAGATATTTTTCAAGTTTTAAGTACCCTTTGGTGTCAAAACCTTCCAATTATTCAACTGTAAGCTATGTAATTTATTCTTCTGAGACCTCATGTGCAGTCCAAAATAAAAAGTACAACGTCCTGAATGTGACAAAGAAAGAATTTTCCCCACCTTGGTAGCAATGGCGTTGTTGGTGATCTTTTCACTTGCAATCATTGCACTATTCGCCACACTTCCTGGAAAGAAAAAGAGATGAGTGTTTGGCTTTGCTTTATGCAGAACATTTAAAGTCAGTAAAGCTGGGTATGGCGACAAACAGCTAATAACTATTATTTTTAATTTCGAAAGCACTCTTTGTTAAGATCACAAACCACTGTAGAATCATCATTGTAGCCCACATTCTTTACCATTTTTATAAGTAACAGTTGTTTTGTATAAAAGGTTAAACTTGACACTTGTAGACACCTCATTCTTAAGATGGGAAAACACACTGAAGACATTACCACCTCCTCTAATCTGATGACATTCCTAGGCCCCCTCTCCTGTACTGCCTTTCTTTTTTTCACACTTCTCTTTCTTCAATGCAGCGTTTAGAGAGAACAAAAAAGAAAATTTTCCATACTTTGACATTAACAAATCTCTCTTAACACCTCACACCTCTTCACTTTCCACTGCTGCTTTTTCCAACTAAGCTAAATGTCAGCAGGAACTTCTTTCTCTGCTTACCAGATATGCCTTACTGCACTCTCTTCTGATGACTTAAAGAACTGCCCTTGGCTCAATGTTACTGATTTCCCACTGCTTTGAAATAATCAGTCATCATTTCTTCCAAGGACTGTCTTCTCAGGAATACTGTATTTCTTTGATCAAATGGCCCCTCTAACCATCTGATTTTTTCTGCGACCTTTCTTAATGGCTCCACTAGCAAGACAAACTATTCTGTTCATACACAGTAACTCCCAGAGCTTTCTCTGGAATCTCACTGTCCACATTCTAGTTTCCTGATTTTACTTGCAGAAATATCAAAGTTCAGCTAGCTCCTGGTTGACAGATGAGTCTGATACAGACATACTGACAGACACATTTTTGACAGTAATTTTGCATTTGTGGAATACAAAAGCTAATCTTTTTGTTGTAGAAGACTGTTTTCAGCAGAGAAATTTCCCAACTCACCATTCTGGGAGACATTCAACCGGTATACGTTTACACACATGAGACTCTAAAGGACAGAAAACAGAATAAAGGTCTTGCAATCTCTTAGGTAGGTACTTAAGAGTCGCTTGAAAATGCAAGCATATATTCTAAATGTGTCCCCCCAAAGCAGAGGACATAGCAATGTAATCTAGGGAAGTGTTCGGACACAACTGCAAAAATTGGGAAGGATACAATCTAACTTACTCATATTTTAATTGACCTGGCTATTCTAATCATTCAGCCTGCCAGTTTGATATCGCACAGGCCATCCTGCAATACACCAACATCCTAAGACAGAAATGTCTGCTCTCTTGCTGGTGTCAAATTCCCTGTTGCTGATCCCATCTGCTGCTTTAAGTGATGTTTCTGGCAAGCACTGTTCTAGATTAATCTCTTGTAAAACCCATCTGCCTTTTCCCAAAAGAACACCAAGTGCTTCCTGCTGCCACTCAGGGGAAAACATGGTAAGAAAAATGTCTTTTCTCCTCAGCTAAATGAGTGATAAAATGATTGAGGCTCTGTTTTTCCTCTTACACACCCTCAGTTTCCATCATGTCTGGATAGATGTTAAGATACACAATACTCCCAACTCATTCATATCTTGAGGTTCATCTTTGTCTTATTGTCTACATTAGATTTATGTATTCAGGCATCTCTAGACTTAAATAAAAGGAAAACCATCAGTGTTACCTAACTTCACATCTATCTAATTTTGTTTCTAAGGTTCTTTGGAAGAAAGAGATCTTCCTCCAAATTTCCTAAAGGATTTCTCAATGCCAACTGATGTCAGTAATAATGAACTAGAAAATGAGCAATCAATTAACTATGTCACTACATTACTTTTATTTCTATGAAGGGACCAGAAGATTTGTGTAAAGCAGGAAAAGAGCTACTTTCCTTTAGCACAAGCAGAAGCCAGCATTTGAAACTCTTAACTGACTTTTAGAGACATCATATCAATCTTCATATACAATGCCACCATCTAGCTCTTCCATTACCTTTCATTCAGAATAAAACTATCTATTTCTCGAAGTCTGACTAGCCTGAAAATGCACTTAATAGAGTTTGCTACAGTGCACACTGGCTTCCTGCTTTGCAGGGGACAGAGAGCTATTCTCAGTTATACACATTTTATGCCTAGAAACACTGTAAAAGGATAATCCACTGAAATGTGTGTATGTGTGCAGAATTCCAATGTAAACACAGACAGAGAGAAATATCAAGCATCCTTAAAAAGCTGATGAGACTTTGTTTATGTTCATTTTTTAAATTTATTACATGCAAAATCCCCTTGGTATCTGCAAAACTGATTTCATACATCATTTTCAGCTATGGATATGACTCCTAAAACAGCAGCAGGAAAGAGGGCAAAAAAAGATCTAACAGTCTTTGGCACATCTGTGCTCTTCCTTTGTTTCTTGAAAAAATCAAAAGCATTAAAAAACAAAATTTTCACAGCTTTCTCAAATTTAGGTGTACTTATGCCGTTTATCAACAGAAAGATTAAGCTCAACAAAAGAAAAGCAACATTCTGCTTGAATCCAACACAACAATTTTCTAAAGATTCCTAGGTTGCCATTAGAAATACTCACCACCTCTTCAGTTTTATATATATGCATACTCTAAGAAATATTTTGAGGATCTCAGTGACATATACAATGATGCTTATATGAGCATATGAGAGAGAATTTGAATAGACATTTGAGGTGAGTCCAGACACACAGATTGATCACTGAAGTTAAAGTCCTAGTACATAAGAACCTTGGGTCAACTGTGTCATTAACAATTCACTCACACCAAAGTGGTGTTGAAAAGAACTCCTCAGTCTTTCAGAGGACTAAAATACTGCTGATTGTACTTAATCCCTCTGGTTTCAACAGCAAACACAGGCTGGTGAACAAACAATTTAAACTCAAGCATCCCTTAATATTTAGGAGAAAAAGTCCTGCTATCTAGAAGGATTTGTAAATCCTGATGATCCAGAAGGATTTAAAATGAGAGGTTCCTGTTCTTGTATTATGTTCTTAATTGGCACTAAGTATCATCCATAAACTGCTGGACTTCCAAAATGAACCTGAAATCTCCTAGAGAAAACAGACTGCCTAACAACTCCTTAAAATCAAGACCCTGGAAAAAATAAGCAGGCAGACATTGGCACACCTCTATCAGTAGCTACTTCTGATAGCTTTATACTTTATATTTAGTCTTCACATAAATGTGTGTTTGCATATATGCAAAAGATGTCACATTCTTAGTTGGTAGCTGTAGTTTTGTGACTGACATGAAATTAAGACCACAAATTCATCACTAATCTTCCTAAACATGTTGCTCTGAGATCTTACTTAAAAAGCATGTTTTAAATACAAATACAACTTTTGGTACTCCTCGGCAAAATTCTACTCATCAGATTTTAAACTCCTGTTTCTGAATTCCATGCCCTTTGGTTAGTACAATTCTATGTCAGAATAACACCAGTTCTGCTTGAATAAGGAAAGTAGTTCCAACAACACCAAGAGAGCATGAAAAGAACCATCAATAAGCACTCAAGAGATGTCTCTTGAATCTACAGTCATCTCCACAGAATGCTCTTCATCTACTAAAACATACTTTATCTCCCCACTTTTGATCCCACTTTTGCATTCTACAAAACACTGAGGGTGGATTTTTTCTATGCTGAAAAATTCATGCAACTCCTTTTGTTCTGTTCAACATTATTTTCCCATATACCCCTACATGGTGTTTTTAAGATGAGTATTTTTAAATGTACTGCAGGCCTATAAAGGAGACACTTGACAATTGACTTCTGTTATGACCTCTACCTTCTCTTGTGATCAATCACTCAGGAAACAAAAGGTCCAAGGACGTCTCAGCCATTGGGTACTCTATTGCACTCTCTTTGAATAGTTGTACTGATAGATATGGGTGAGTGACATGAATTGGGGTATCTTCACATTTTTATCCCTTGCATTTGCCTTCAAGTGCCAGTTCACATATGCAGCTTGTCCTACTCCTTGCCATGCTTTTGTATATTGACTGGTAGAGCATGAAACAAAAATGGCTCCCAAAAGATTTTTGGGGTTTATTTGGTTTATTTTTAAAACAAGTCTTTACCTGTTAGAAATTATACTGATAGAATGAAACATGTATAAGAATGGCAGCAGCTTTACCAAAGATGAATAGATGAGGGCATAAACTCCATTGGAAGTTCCATCCGAAGGAAGCTCGTCTGAGCGGAAACTTGCTTAAGGTTTGCCTTTATTCCCTTTCTGAGGGTTGGTATTTTCTAGTCATGTGCACAAATTCGAATAAAAACTCTATGCAACTTCCCTAAAAAATTCAGCCATCACATTAATACAGAAAAATTTAATCCCAAGCTTCACTCCGGTGCAGGGCCATAGTTATTTCACTGTAATTTAGCACACTTTGACTGTAACATGGTATGGTTTATGTAAATGGAGCAAAATTCACTTACATAAACTTCTTCCCAGGTTTCCTCAGATTCAGAGTCACAATCCGCCAATAAGCATTAGTTTCCAGCAGAAGTATGGCTGAGGTGAGTACTTTCAGGTGGTCCTTTTCCAGAAGATGAGGCTTAGTCAGCTAAATCAGCTCCTAACAGTGTGTGACAAGTTTCGTCCCATAGAAAGACATGAACAAAAGGAGCTTGTCTACATACTCAGATATAAGGTTTCTACAAAAGCCTTAGGGAAGATTTTCAGTTACTGAACAAATCACGTCTCTACTAAATTTACTCTGGTTTGGATTCTTCAGTGAGCAACTCTGAGCTTGAAATGCATGCTAATGAAATATGTAAAGGTATCATGGATGCCCCGTAATTTAAAGAAGCATAAAATAAATTAATACAAGTTCTCAAAAGATGGGGCAAGTGCTTTTGGGTAGTCATTCATCAAGCAAGTGCCCGTTGGGGGGCATTTGGAATTTCATATTTGATGATACTCCTCCAGTGTTTCATTAGCTCTGTTCACTTAATTATGTCTTGTCTAAATGATCACTTAAATTTTTTATAGAATCAGATTCCTTTCAAATAAGCCAGTCATGCAGTACTAAAGGCATGTGGCTTTATAGCTCCTAGCAGCCATTTAAAGGAGTGCAATCCCTCTGGAACTCCATGGAGATTTCAGTGGGCACAAATGCAATGAAATATTATCAATTTTGCATTACTTTTATACAGAACAAGTGCCTCACTATAAAATATTCCACCTCAGGTGCTGAGAGAAGATGAACCATTGAAACAAGACAACAACTTCACTTTCAAACAATTGAATTAGGCAGTATAGACTCTTTCCCTGTGTCTTTATCTGAGAATGTTTTATGTCAGTGGAGAGCCACACTTAGAAAACATAATCCTCCAGCAGATATGGCTTAAAGAAATAGGACATTATAATCACAAAACACTTGAAATAATTGCAGTATATTTCTCCCTCAGGTGAAAATAGTTGTGAAGGATGCGAGTGTCATGTTTTACTTATGTGCTCAATCACAAAAGATCTGTCTGCTGGTTCACAATTTTTTTCCACATATAAAAGGTTAAAAATATAAATTCAAAAAGCCCAGATGAATAAGTTAAAGTTCCAATCCCACTAAATGATCATTTTAACCACTGATTTCAGCAAAAGGTTTCACATGGCATTTATATAGCCCCAGCCTGACCCACCTTCCTTCATAACACCTACCATGGAGATTTACAGACAAATTCATGCATTGATACCATAATTATTATTCAGTCAAGTACCCAAGGGGGTGTGAGAGCAGAGGAAGAAAGGAAATAAGATACTCAGTGAACCTCCACTGAGTATGCAATTCAGAGATGTTAATAAGCACAGCCGTGTGGAAAAGATCAGCAGACTTGCTCTGCCTCCTCCTCAGCAGTTAATGCTCCCTCTGCAGACCTCCTCTTATACCTTTCTTTTCAAATGGAAGAAATATTCTGAGCCAGTACTCAGGTGTGAAACAAGTGTTTGACTGAAAACAACACTGGTCTTGGGACTCTCACAGGAAACCTTCCAGCACAACATCCTGGATAGGTAAATCACTTCAGTCTGTCATACAAATGTTTTAATTTTCACTTCTTTCAATCAAAGGGTTTCTTCCAGTAAAAAAATCCAGTATGGAAAGGATGTCTCTTTAAAAGAACTCATGTGTTTCAGGGTGTAAATACAAACTTCAGCAGTGAGGATGAATAATGTGAGTATGACAGTAACCAGTGCAACAGAATGCTCACCCCAAAACTGGATTATCTCTGCCTCTGTTTTCTTGATAAGATTTCTAGGGGAATTCAAATGCTTCCATTTTTTGCAATTCCTTACCCCTTAAAAAAATTTTGCCTTGTAATTGTAAAATAACTACTGTGTACTTTGTAGGTCTTTAATTTCTTTAGTGCTTTGGCCCTCAAGATGGACTTGAAAAGTTATTTGAATTGCATCACTTTCATTATGAGGATGCCCAGCACAAGTAAACTTATTAACAACAATACTAGCTATATACATAATACATAATATTAACTATAGTTAACAAATGTTATCCTTCTCTACCTGCATTATCTATTTCCTACAATCACTATTTTCTGTTCTGCCAAAACATAAAGGAACTCTTGATTTAAAAAAAAAGAAAAAAAAAATCTGTGATTTCTGTAATTTTCATTAAAGGGTTGTGGATGAGCTGGATGTTTGCATATCCTACTGTGTTCTTTTTTATACAGTTTTTATGTCTCACCTGCATATTTTTTCAGACAAGCAATTCTAAGCTGGGAAGCTTTACTCAACATGCAGAAAAGGAATACTGAAAGAGTGCTCTAAAAATATAGTTACTAAACTTCCACTTATATTTTCAGACTCCCTGGGAAATAACCTCCTCATTGATGTGTGCCTACATGAGAGAAAAGGGCAGTACACTACAGAATTGCTATTTGGAAAGAAGAACTGTCATAGTCTACCTTGTGAAGACATCTCTGGTTGTTTGACTTTCAAAAAGTATGACAAAAATCTTAGAACCATCTTCAAAAGTGCAGTGGCTGCACTGTGCAGCTTTCTGACAATTTCTGCTCTGGCTCTATTTATACATTAAAGACATTCAGAATAAAAAAAGTGCTGTGGTTGGGAAAAAAAATATATCCAAACCACTGACACTTAGGTAGTTACATTTAGCAGCTTTTCAAGGCTTTGATCACCTGCCACTTGTCTGAAGGTGATATATGGTTGAACACTCACAGCCAAAAGCAGTTTCTGGGAAGAAGATATTATCACTGGAAGACTAGCAAGGGGTATTGATCATACTGCAGTACATTCAACTATACCTCTGAGACTTCAGATTTTCTTCCTCAATACACAGACAACTGTAAGAATCTGTTCTTATTTTTTTTAAATGACTCTTAGCCAACAAAGATTTATTTTTTTAAAAGGCCTTCCTCTGGTCAAGCTTTGGGTGTGAATTAAGGGAATTATTTTTACAAGTAAAATTATTACAAATAAATACTAGAGAAAACATGAGAAAAAAACCCAGACATATTACCACAAGCAGATGAATAACTACAAAGATACAGAGCTACTAAAACTTAACGGAAAGTGATCACCCGACTTCATTTTCAGAAAAACAAGGGCTCACAGTAATACAGATAAAAGGGTAAAATCTTGATCCAAAGCACACTAATGTCAGTGGAAAGATTGATCAAGCTCTAATTTCCATGGCAAAGATGAGACTGGGGACAGGCCAGCCTTCAGAGAATGGATGGAGAAAACAATCACTGAAATGTCAGCTAAATCACAGATTGGGAACTCAGCTATTCTGTGGTAAATGCCCCAGGGGCAAGTATTTGTCTCCAATAAAAAATGTTAAATAAATTGCCTGCGCTTGCTCCAATAATAAGCAATTTACTTACATTAGCCTTAGGTGTCTAAGAAAGGCATACCAATACTTGCTGGATACAAAGGACAGACAGCAAATTGACACCTAGTAGACTATTCACCTACTTAAATAACCACACCCTTTCTTGCCAACACATTGTTTGTCCTCACTATCACAAGCAAAGGTGAAAATTCTAACAAAAAGTCAATAGCTGCCTTGGGACTTACAAGGTAACCAGTGTAGCCATTCACACAGTAACCATCACTAGAGTACTAGGGGCAAAAGTATTAACTGAGAGTAGCATAAGCCTTGACCCACAAAGTAGTTAGGCCAGATAAAGTCTGGCAGCAGAATAAGAGGTAGTGCTGTCACTACGCATGGGACCCCCAGGGGCTGGGCTTAAGCCACCTCGCAGGTCAGGGGCCAGTCTGGGTGGCTGCTGTGTTCTGCTGCCATAAGGCTCCGCACTGGTTACAACCCAGAAGAAATCAAGCAGGTGGAGCCACATGCCAATAGCAAACCCTGATGTGGGCAATGACCAGCCTCAGCCTCTCCCTTACCCAATTTGACTCTAAATCCTTTAACTGAATTGACGCTTTATTACCAGACATGATTTTAACATGGCACGAGTCCCATTCATGGGAGCTCATTTCACCTCAATACCATCTAAGAAGGGTGGATGGGCCACCTCTGACCCATAAAAGGGACACATCTGTGCATGTGTCTGTACACATCTGTGCATGTGTCTGACAAATAGTCAGTTCTGATTCTCACTTGCCTTTTTACTGATATCTGAAAGTGTATTTTTTGCTCTACCTAGGAAAGCCTGTCTGAAATATTGAGTATGCACTAGTCAGCAGGAAAGGAAGTTCGATCAACCAAGGGCTAGAGAAGAACCTCACTTTTCTCCTTATGGACAGTTTTCTATAGTGTTCTGCCACAGATTCAGAAAGGTAAAAATGGCCTTGGAATTTCCCTTAGCAGGTGCCATCAATTTGTTCAGAGGGAAGTAGAGATATGAATCACAGTGGAACTGAGTTTCAGGCTCACTTGAAATGAGGCACCTCTTGCTTAATGTTTAGGAACAAAACCTAACGAACTTGTGAACAAAATAACTACACTCTATATATAGGCATACTGTCCCACTGTAAATCTCTGAAAATCAACATGTTCCCAAATACCACCCATGTACCAAAAATACCTGCATGAGGGAGAATTATCTTTTATGATGATGAATCACAGCAGTGACAGGAAGAAAAAACTGGAATCTTGCTATTCAAACTCAAGGAAATCATGCACATCACAAAAGGAATGATAAGCAGATTTCAAGACTCGATTAGTATGCCATCCCAGCCTTGGATACGCAGCAAATTACTATGCTATCTCAATTTACCAAATAGTTTTCACTGAGAGAAAATGAAAGTTTGACTACATATTCAAAACCAACAAAGAAAAAGTGATTCCCTTTTGACTCTTGAAATTAATATCCCTGAGGTATCAGTACCGGCACTTATCAGTGTAGGGCTGAACCCAGGTCAGCAAATGTCTACTACCTTTCCTGTGCAGATGTTGGTATTCCTGAAGTTATTTCCCTGGACTATGAAATGAGAAAAGAAATAAGGAAATGGGAGCAATCTTACAGAGAACCACAGACCCCCTTATACAATGTCGAAAGACTCTTCATCATAGCAAATTCTCATGTCACACTTTTTTGAAGATTATATTTCAGCATTTCTGCATGTGAGCTATACAGGCACGATCCCACCAAACTATTGGATTACTAAAAATCAATTTACTATGGGATTACTTAAATACCATACTATGTATCCAGTGACTAACTGCACATAGTGTGTGTGATATTCTGACTTGAGTGAGCTCAGCTCAAAAGGCACCTGCACAAAGCTTTTCAAAGCAACTGCAATAAATTTTACTGGTTGTGGGAAACCTTATAAAAATTAAATAATGTCATGCTTTATAAGCATTTCATTCAATGTGACTAAACACATGGATAGTATTGAGGATGATATTTAACTTTTTCCATGTGCAGATTTAATACCACAAGAAAATTTGAGTCCCCTATTGCTAATTTTCCACCATGTGGTAACTATTTAGTTGTTTTTTAAATGTTACTGAATTACAGAATTAAATTACAGAGCACAGCAACCACCAGTGGGCGTTGTATGTCCCTCTGGCTTAGCACAGGGTCACATATACTGGCATTAAATCATGACAGTATTCCTACTGCAGTACTGGTTGAGTTAACACGGGCATGAACATGCTAGCTGGCAAGATCACAGGCTCATGTACTTCTAAAAATAGAGCACACTAATGTCAGATTTGATTGATGTGACTCCATCAGGTTCCTGTCATTTTCAGCACACCTGTGACAATAACACACTGTACAGAGGCACATATAATGCTGGTGGAAAGCCCTGTTAGCATACATACCTCAATTAAATCAAGTTAGACTAATTTATACAGCTGTGCAGGTCCAGATGTAAAATGTCCATGAAAGCTGAGGCTAGAAACATTCACAACATGGAAAACATGGAAAAAGTATGGTTTTTAGCTTCCCTCACAGGTTAGTTTACAACCTTAATCACTCTTTTTTGGAGAGAGAAGCACTTTAACAGACCACTGCAAACTACCACAGGAGAAAACAAAACAGTAATCACAAACATTTCATTCTTTCAGTTTCAGTGATGAAGACCATTTATTTCTAGTGAATGAGTGCAACAGATCTTTGTTGTCTAAGTACAACATTTTTACAATTTAACTAAAGTTCTGAGATTTTTCTCTACTTTATATACTAATGTATTTCAGCACTCTGGTATCTGAATATGTTCCTCAAAAGCAGGAAAATATCTGCCAGATCCTGTTCACCCCAAAATCGTGTATAAATACACAGGATTACAAATAATCTGTGGGATTACAAAAGCCTAAACTTTATGGAGCATGAGAAAGGTTCCTGAAGCATCCAAATTCACAGTTCCTGAATTACTTTATTTTTTTACTTACCACAACTTGGGGATGCTTGAGACAACACTCACAGCAACACAACAGATCACGATCATAATCAGTATTGATAAGAATGGAACATAGAGTCCAATTCCTAGGAATATAAGCACAAAGATTTTAGTTCTTCTTTTTAGAAGAATCAAAGGTAATTAATGAAGCTTTAGCCAGGTTTAATTAGTTCTCTCCTAGTGGTTGTCTCTCAATACTGAGGAGAACAAAAATTTCTCTCACAGTTACTACTACCCAATATTTGTAAAGACATACGTAGGAAAAGAGTGAGTAGTTGTTAAGAATAACTCCCAATTATCTGCCATTGTATTCTCTCCAGACATATTACTTGCCTAAGGGAGTAAAGAGAGCAAGGTGTGAGTTTAGTAACTTGTACACTGCTGTTTCAAATCTATACCTGCCAAAACTCACTGTATTAGTATTAAGAATAGTAAAAGGCAGAGGAAAGGATGGAAGCAGACCCTCCCCTCAAAAATCAAAACCAAACAAAAAGATGAAATTGCAAAGAATAAATGAAGAAACAACAAATGGGGGATACCCATACAGGTGAGCAGCAGAAAAGATTAAAAAGCAAAAAGGGAAAAAAAGTATCAAGTAACTATCCATTCTTATGATTCCCATTTTAAAAAATCCTGTTTGAGACATTGTGTAAAGGGCTGAATCCACTTTCATTCATCTGTTCAGTAAGGTCTGTATTCTGAAGAGGTTTAGGATAGAAACCCCATTACTTCTGGCCCAGGACTCAAAGGGGCTCAGTTTCAGAATACACATTAATTCTCAGAATATCCTTTCATCTAAGCCCGTACTAAGGCCCTTGAATCACTATCCTGTGCTTATATTAGTAACTCCCCAAGTATATTTGCCTGAAAAGTATAATGCATATTAAAAGCCTTTTGATATACAATTCCACATATTTTTACATCTTGCTGTATTTAAGTTTACTTAGCAGCTATTAAATTGCATATTAAACTACTGAAGAATTCAGACAGCATCAGTCTGGGCTTTATGCTTTTTTATGCTCAATACCAGACAAACAATACTTTCCCTGGCTAACTATTTTTTGGCATGAGGCAAATATTCAAGACCTAAGTATTTTCTAAATATTAACTGGATATTACAACTACACAACTGCTGCATGGACAACCAGCAGTAGTTGCTCTCCTTCTGTTAGCTCATTAAAAATCTTCATCTAGACAATCATTTAAGCATCAAGTCTGATGAACAGGATATCGGTCAGTGAATTAGCAAGTAGTCTTTCACCAAGACATCACTCCGCAGCTACAGCATGGCTTGTCAGGCCAAGTCCAAAATGAATGTACACAGATCTCCATTTGCCTTTTGCTCAAAACTCAAGTTCTTCCATTTCTTATTTCCAGGATGGCACCATATCCTCCACTCTACTTCATCAGCCTCTAGTGCTTCAAAATTTCACAAAATATGGGAAAAATTACTACACAGCATGCATTTATTAAAAGTTTCTGTAGAGAGAGGCTTATTTTTCAATCCATACCAAAGATTGTTTCTAATAGGTCTTATCTGATGGTACTGGTTGAAAACCTTAAAATAGCTCTTACAAAAGGAAAGACCATTTTCATGTTACTTGCATTATAATACAAAAGCTGTTCATTAGTACCTAAAGAACTACATATCTGCAGGGGATTAATACAATTCTCTTTCTGCTGTAGGCAGGATGATCTTTGCCAGAACTTCAAAGCCTCTCCTAGCATCCTGAAGAGGAAAAAGCTCCTTCTAGGTAAAGGGAACTGAGCATTTCTATGTCATTCTACCATTTCCTTTGTTTGGAAATTTAAAAGACATTGCTTTAGAAAGTTATCTAATACATCTTTCATTTTTTGTATTATGTTCCATATATATATAGAATCTGTCTTTCATTATGCAGAAGCTAAAACGCCAAAAGTACAGATCTGTGTGTGCCCATCACCAGAGAAGAAAAAACAAGCACAATGAAATAACTTCTTCCAGGGGAAATAACATTGTCAGAGAACGTTGTCATCTGCCTTAGAGAAAAAATAAAGAATTTCAAAACCCATCCTAGAGACCAGTTTAGAGTGTAGACATTGTAACAGATAACTCAGAGGAATTAAACCTGCAACTTTCTGTGTATATTTTATTACTATTTTCTGCATCCTGTAAATATTTGCTGGTTCAATCAATATTGTAACATTATTTGCATTGTAAGTGAAAAGGCAGATGTACTCTCCATTTCAAATTCCTGTGTCTTGAAGACTGCATTGATTGCAAGGGGTTTAGATATTCTGAGCTCCAAGATAACACATAATGTCTTACTGCAACTGCAATTAGACTATAAGACAGCAAAGAAATGCTTTTGGAGCCAACTTACCTCTGCTTGAGAAAGCCTTTTTTCTGTCTTTGTGCACAAAATGAGGCATCAATATTTATTTATGGGAAGAAGAAGCATGAGCACCTGCAATTTGACATAGTGCAGACAACAGATGCTGGCTAACTAGGAAAGAATGCTGCTGATGCAGCAGGTGAAGACAGCCAGAGTTTTGAAAGCCTTGCCATTGAGCACCAAGACAAAACACTCAACCATGCCAAGCAACAGGCTATGTCAAATAAAGCTTGGACTGATCCAGTGCAAAGGGGAAAAGATGGTGCAGCAGCTTCACAGTGACACTATGCTACTTACAGTCCTGTGGTTTTATTTCATCTGGTTGAGCAGTTATTTTTTTCCACCAAACATCTGTTTGTCATCTCTGCCTCTGCTTATGATCAACACTGGTATAGTGTTGATATGGGAACGCTCAGACCGAAATTAGATACTGACTTCCTGGACATCCTTCTTAAATCATTTCCTGGCACTCCTGCATGAGCTGCCTACAGTACAATCTAATGCCAAAGTTAGCTACTGCTTTCTGGTTTATATTGCTTTGATAGTTGTCAGGGAAGAGAGCAAGCAGGTATTAAAGCTGCAGGTAACTACTTCAAATTACTTGCTAGGGAAATAGGATTAACCACAATTATCCTACAGGGCAATGACAAGAATCTTGTACATATAAGCCTGCACATCAATACACAGAATGGAAGATTAATCTAAGATTAATTTAAGTCTGAAATTTTCTTTGCTATTTCAGTCTTAGGATCTATTCTAGCATTTGCCAGAGAAGGGAGAGTAAATAAAAGCCTTTGCCCTCCAAAATCATCTTTTACCAAAGGAAAGAAAGGAAAGATTACAATGTGGGAATAACTGGTCTTGTCAACAAGGGGTCTCAGATAACAGCTTTGGACTTGTTTAAAGTACCAAAGATGAGAAATCTGGATGTTTGCATTGCTCTAAGGAAGAAAAAGCGGTAAAGAGAACTGTTTAAGCGTCCCTGACATATAAAACTAAACTTTGCAGTTTAAAGACAGATTGCTTTGATTCCTCATGGCATCACCCTGCCACTTTTAAAGATCAGAGGAGCTTGTGAAGCTGTGTCGTTGTTGGCATATTCACCACATATGACAACTGACTATTAAGCAAAAATAAGGATGAACACCGATTTGTTGAGGGTTACAGGAATACTGGACTGAAAACTGAGAATAGGGAAGTGAACAATAAAAAGCTGTGATTTCTCGTAATTCATACCTGTGAATTTTTTCCTAGGGTTTTTTTCCCTACATCCTGCTGGTCCTCTGTTTCTCACCTTCTCATATGTTGCAAATCCTTATGCACTCAAAGTATTGAGAAACAGGTGAGAAGAGTAACAAAACATGGGACAATACAAGTCACATGTACACAAGTCAGGAAACAGCTAAGAAACCAATGGTAAAAATTGCTTTGAAAACAAGGAATACTACAGGGAAATAGAAGTTCTTGGATTTCTTCTTCTGCAACATCCCATTACCCTCTAACTGAAAGTAGATCCAGTGTTATAATTTTATCTACTACTTTTATCATTAGGTCGCTCAACTGTGTAAAAACACACACTGAAACCACTGGGTATCCAGTCATTATTTCGTTTATCTTCATAAGTTAGGAAGGAAAAACCTTCATATGCTAGGAAACATTTCTTTCCCAAGGATAATCAAACACTGGAACACGCTTCCTAGAGAGGTGGTTGATGCCCCAAACCTGTCAGTATTTATGACACATTTGGAAAACACACTAAATTATATGCTTTAACTTCTGTTCATCCCTGAGGTGGTCAGGCAATTAGACCAGATGACTGTTGTCCCTTCCAACTGAACTATTCCATTCTACTCCACTCACATTTCAAGGAGCAGACCACATCTTACTTTTTGCCTTTTCTAGCTTCCCCCTGTGCAACTTTTTCTAAGTCAAGCACAGTTACTCCAGGCAAAGACAATAACGCTTTTGCTCCAGTTAAATAAATAAGTAAATATAAAAAACTGCCTCCCTCTACATGTTTCTAACGTGTAATCTTAAATTGGTAAAGAGTTCCCATCAAGTCATGTCCTGCACATATTTACAGGATGTGGATGTACGCATGCACTTACAGGCACAGGCACTTTGCTGTACTATACTCTAAAAGCAGTGCCTCAAGCTACATTAGAGAATTTATCTTTTGCTTTCTGAGACATAGAATTATACAATGGGTTTGGGTTGGAAAGTCCTTTTAAAAGAAGTCATATACTCCAACCCTCCTTCACTGAATCAGGACATCTTCTAGTAGACCAGAATGCTCTGAGCCACGCCCAATCTGACCTTGAATGTTTCTGGCAAACTGTTCCAGTGTTTCACTACCCTCATTATAAAAGCCTTCTTCTTTAGATCTAATCTAAATCAACCCTTCTTCTGTTTAAAACTATAACCTTTTTTCCTATTGCAAAAAGCCCTGATAAAAAGTTTGTCCTGCCTTTCTTATAAGGCCCCTTCACAAACTGAGAGGCTGCAATTACAACCGTCCAAAGCCTTCTCCTCTTAGGCTGAACAACCCCAATTCTTTCTTCATAGGAGAGGTGCTCCATCACTCTGATCATCTTCATGGCCTTCCTCTTAACCTAGTCCAACAGGTCCACATCCTTCCCTTGCTGAGGACTTCACAGCTGGATTCAGTACTCCCAGAGACATCTCACAAGTAAAGCAGAGGGGCAGAATCTCCTCCCTCGCTCTGCTGCCCATGCTGCTTTGGATGCAGCCCAGAACATGTTTGCCTTCCTGGGCTGCAAGTGCATATGGCTGGGTCATGTCCAGCCTCTCATCCACCAGCACCCCCAAATCCTTCTCAGCAGGGCTGTCCATGATCCATTCAAGCCCCAGAGCCAAGCAACAAATTATACCTAAGAGAAAACTAAAAGTGTGCAGCAGCAGACTGTGTGAAAACTAAGAAAACAGAATCAACACTACCTTAGCTCAGTTTGTCAAGTACTGCTTTTTAAGTGACTTTTGAAAGACTTAGGCTGAATAGCCTTTCTTTGATTGCAGGGGATGAAGCTCAATCTATTTTGCACAAAGTTTAAGTAGCAAAACACCTTCGATGAAGCAAGAGGAAGTGTGGAGGACTTGGGATAAAGCGAAGGTTATCAGACTGTGTTATCCTTCATATAGGTGCTGTTCATTCTCTAATTACCACAGGACAAATTAGTGTGCAGACTTAGAGTGAGCATCAGCATCTATGCAGTACCTGCTCATTAACACAGTTGTAACCCAAGATCTATGCTACGTAGATGATCACCTAATGACAAAATCAAGTTGTCTTGCACAAGATTCAAGGTACAATGTTAACAGCTTGTCTGTGTGCCTACGCTTACAAAATATTACCCCTTTATTTTGCTTTCAGAGACAGTCAGCTGTGTAAGCACAGAGCCCAGAGCCCTCCTGCGGCCTATTGCATCTTCTATGCACTTTCCTCAATTGGCCTAATTATGTACCCTTGGGAGACTTTAGCATCTATTAACTCAAATTGTTAATTGTGTACAAAGTCCTGCTAGTATTACTAAAACAGTTTAGAACAATTGTTACTGAATAAATGGTGAGGGTGTGTTTTCCAGGCTCTTTTATGCCTGATTCACATCAATCACATCCAAAGACAAATGGTCACGGGCCCCAGTAGCAGAATTGTGACTTGGTGATCAAGTTGCAGCAGTTTATGCATTCAGTTCTGAAAACCCTTTTATCAATTCCTATCTGTTGGCTCAGAGCTGATTATCTAACAAAGCAAGAAGGATTTGGCCCACCGTGTGCTTCATTTTGAAAGCACACAGCTGGGATTGCCAGCATAAGCAAATGTTGGCAGTGTTTAACTCTGACAGGAATGCTCTGTTACATATGCTATGGGACTGGCCAAATCCCTGGCAGAAAATAAAGTGCCAGTGTTTAAGTAACCAAATATTTAAAAAATCCACATTTGTTTATTTTAGAAGCTCCAAGTGTACTCCCAAGGATAGCTACAGCACTAGAAGAAGACTGTTCTGAGAATAATCCATTTCCAAAAGAAAAAGTCTTATGAAATAAAAAGCAACAAGAGAATTTCTCACATTCTTTGCAAGAATTAGCTCTGAACTGAAATTTTTAATCTTTAAAGGAAATCACCTTCCATCTAGAGTCCTGGATTACTTTTACTGAAGACTGTACCTTCCTCACTTTATCATCTTAGGTATCTTCTTGTACTGGCTGTAAATCACAAACTTGAAAGAGAAGCTGCATCTATATCATGTTTACTGTGGCTTGCTTGTCTCCATTAGTTTTAAAGGCCTCCTATCACAGATTGGCTGAAATTGGTCCGGGAATGCTGAAGCCTACACGCAAATACATGTATATTTGACAAAATGGGCTGCAACTAGATGAAAACTAGATGAAAGTTATGAACAAAATTATATTTATCATTTATATTTCACAAGCTCCCATAAATATCTGCCCTTTTTTGTGTACCTTACAACACTCTAGAACAGAAAGAAGTTACGACTGAACCAACCATCAAGACTAAAAAAGAGATAAAAATCTAAAGTAAATCAAAAAATTCTAAAGCAGTATCCAGTCAATTTCATTTATAATGTTTCTCAATATAACTCATTTATCCTCTCATCTAAACTTTCTAACTTTACAGTAAACATTTAAAGAATCTTTTTTGTCCTTGTTGCCAAAGCACTTTGTACAGTGCTGGATTTCAGCTACTAATATCAATAACCCATAACTAATGCTTACCTAAATGCAAGTACCCAAAAGACCAACTTGGAAATGGATGGTCTATTTACTTAACTTGTGATGAGTACAAACATTCAATCTTTAAAATTGATTTATTTCTAAACACTCATTCTTCCCCATTTGATTTTCTGACAGAAGTTACCTGTAGGTTAATAGAAAGGTAAAGCTGGAGTAGTCAGCTGCAGAATACTGAGCTGCAGGACTTTTACTGTAAATGAAATCTCTAAGACAAGTCTTGTACAAGCTCCCTTTTTTCCTGACATTTAGTTTTCTTGTCTTGAATTCCTTTCAGCAATATTCCAACATAATGAGTTTTTCTCAAGTTATATTCAAGATTTAATACTCACTGAAGAAAAAACTCACAAGAAAGGCAGACAATGCACCTTCTCCAGTCCTGGACTCCAGCTCAGGAATCATCATGTGGCAGTACATAGAGCTGTAAGGCACATATGCATCTTACACAGAACCAAAGCACCCTTTCCCTTTTCAGGGATCCTCTGCAAAGCCACAGAAACCCTTTTTTCTTCTGAGATCTACAGTTTTAAACAGAAGACATGGCAAATCCTCTATCTTTGAAAAGGTTACTCAGCGCTCAAAGGAGGACTGTAGTCCTCTGATACGGTCAGCAGCAGTTATCAATGCATGGAATTAACTTGGAACCAGGGACTAGAAGTCTTTAAGTTTCACTTGAAATTAAAGCTCTGATTGCAATTACTCCTAAAGATGGAAATTCAGAAGAAATGCCAGACATGGTAACAGCTAGCAATCCTGTGTCAATCTCAAAAAACCTTCCTACCTCACCTCTGACCATGTGGGTGGCCTATGGCTGCCTGAACAGATCAAGGGCTGACCCAGAGTGTGTGCTGACACAACCAACCTATTAAAAACTCAAGACAAAAAAGCAGGGACTGATGACAGATTTTGCTCTAACCACTTCCACCT
Organism: Certhia americana; assembly: GCA_018697195.1. Lineage (NCBI taxonomy): Eukaryota > Metazoa > Chordata > Aves > Passeriformes > Certhiidae > Certhia > Certhia americana. The sequence continues at coordinate 36,513,174 of CM031860.1, forward strand.
ACCTGGATAAAAGAGAAAAGGAAATACCTCTGTCTCAATCATTCAGTTTGGAGAAATTGACTTGTTGGTAAGAGAAAACCTGCAAAATAATGCTTTAAAATATCTGTTAAAAGCCCCTTAATGTGTGTCTTCAGCATTGTTACCTGAAGGTCGGAAACCAGTGATTTTTAGGAGGCCTTTTTCTTATAGTTCAGATTCACAAATCATTCTGAAAAATAAACTGTTGCCCAAACATTTCAGTTTATTCCCATGACTGAATAAACAGATGTGTCATAACATAGGAGAGAGCTTGAAGAACTTTTGGGGGTAATCCTGAGAATACCAACTATACCCTTTAGCTGAGAATTTGTATACTTAGTACTACTGCATGAAAAGCAATTTTTAAACCAGAGTTTACTTTAAGCAGATAAGAGACCAAAGCCAAGTTTCAAAGTGTTAGGGCACATAAGTATGATATCTGCCTTGCCAAACAGAGCTTATCCAAACGACAATGTGAAATCCGCACTGTTTGCCTGTATTAGTTTTAAGTGCCTTCTAAAACCAACTGTCATCAAAACACATATTACCAAAAGGATTTTTTTTTTTTTTTAATATGCAGCATGTTAGGGAAAATACACACTACATATTGTGTTTATGTCCATACTTGCAGTGGTCTCAGCTTCTTCCCCACCTACAAAACAAGTTAGGATGGGAATGGAACTTCATTTGGAAAGTAATAGCTTTCAAATTAAGAAAACTCAAGTCCTTCATCTTATTACTACTGCGATATGTTCAAGTGCCACAAACTCTAATAGTACTAGAGAAAGAGAAAATATCCCAAACTTGAAGAGATTACAAATTGTGAAGGAGTTTCTAAGAGTGCTACATAAAATAGGTCATCAAAATTATTCCTGTGTATGAAAGAAGAAAAAAAAAAAAAATCACCTATTACTTTTGCCAGTCAAGAAATGAACTGAAACAGATTAATGCCAAAAAACTGCAATAAGGACCAGAGATCGCATTTAATTTCCTTATTTTTCTAATAAAGTTCAGCAGTTCAGCGTATTGCCCTTTCAACAATTTTGTCAGGCTATTATTCCAACTTGCTTTGATTTTATTGAAGATGTCAGAGGTTTGAGGAGATGTTTGGTGTTTGTTTCATATGGAAAGGGATGTGAGGAGAAACCAGAGCCAACTCCAAACCCACTGCAGGACACAGCTGAGGATATCAGGCAAGCTGGGGGCACCTCTGTGATAACTTATGAAAAACACATGAAAAAAGCATTGCACATTAGTTATGAGACAGAGAAATGAGAAAAAAAAAAAAATCCCAGAAACAAGGACAGTGGAGAAGGAAGGAAAGTTGCTCTAGGGCTGGAGCAGAGATTCCTCAACAGCCTGCCCAGAAGACCATATTGAAGTAGAAATTCCCTGCAAACCATGAAAAGCACCAGAGTGGAACAGGCAGCCCCCGGAGCACATGAAGGGCAACACTGCAGTGGGTAGATACGCCCTGAATAAAACTGCAGCCCATGGAGAACCCCTGCTGGAGCAAGCTACTGGCAGGAACTGAGGCCCACAAAGGTCCCAGGTTGGAGCAATGTCTTACTGAAGAACTTTAGCCTATAGGACAGAAAAGTGTGAGGAGGAAGGATCAGCAGAGACAAACTGTGTTGGACCAATTTTAACCCAATTCCCCATCCACCTGCACCTATGGGGATTGGGAGTGGGTAGGAGAATGGAGTGAAGTGAAGCCTGATAAAGAGAGGGGACAGGGCAAGGTGGTGTTGTGTTTGTCTTTTTTTCAAGCTAAGTCTGTTTTGCCCACGACAGTAATGGGTAAGTGGTCGCCCATCTTTATCTCACCCATAAGCTTTTTAATCTTTTTTTAATTCCTCTGCACTGTTGAAAAGGTGGAGTGCAAGAGCAGCTGGGAGGGCGCCTGGAAGTCTCCCAAAGTCACTTTGTCACAGGTCTTTAAGTACTATTACAGGCTAGATTTCTTTGCATGCTTCACCATCATGGATCCTTTTTTCATATCAGAAACAGAGAACAACCCCAAAAAATGGCATTTAGTGTATGTTCCTTAGATACACCATGTTATTTCCTTCACTAAATACTTTCATTTGGAACATACTCAGTATTTACCTTGATTTACATAATTTTACAAACTTTTTTCCCCTGTAATTATACACATACTACACAGGACTGCATGATCAAACATCTTTGTTGCATCTACTGCTTACTTTGAGGAGATAAAATAGTGAACATCAGAAATTGCATGCAGATCTTTCAGTAATTTTTATAATTGGATAGAGGCAATCTGTGGAAACATAGCATTTTTTCTCATGTGCATCAAAATTTTAGGTGTTTTATTTGTACCAAATCCCCATTCCAAGTGTTTATGACTTGGTTATAACCAAGAAACAAAATTAGAAAACCTCATCTTCCCATTGTCTATTCAAAATTTATTACACAGTAAGAAAAGTCATTTTAGATACTAACTACTAGAGCTGGGACAACTGAATTCTTGCTATATTTTGCTTTCTGAAGAAGTTACATGTTATAACATATTTAATATCATACATGTGGATGTTATGAGATCAAAATTATATTGTTGATTAAACTGTGAAAATGATAGAACAAACTTGCAATGCCCAACAGCCTAGTTGTCTAATGATTTGGAATGGAACTTGGTAATGATTTGTAAAATAAAATGAGATATTTCTCGGCCAACATTCTCATCAGAATCATATATGTGAACACAAATGGGTGAAGACTTACCCAGGGTAATTAAGTTCATTCCCTTGATACCATGGCTGTCCCACCCAGGAATGCCTTCTACAAACTTGTCAAACTCCATCCTAAAAGATGTTAGTTTTTCTTCTGATTTCCACTTACATTAATTACATTTCATGTACATTTACAGGCTCTGCTATTTAATTTCTAAATTCTCTCCAAGGTGCTTCATCCGGCTAAATACCTATACATTCTCCTAAGTTCTCATTCAAGTTCCTGAGCTCTGGAGTTGTTTAGCCCCAACAAAAGGAGGCTCAGCAGAACCTTACTCTTCTCCCCAGCTACTTGGGAGAAAGGAGGATGTAATAAAGTGGGCAACAGCCTTTTTTCCCAAGTATCAGATGACAGAACAATAGAAAGTTGTGCCAGGAGGTTTAGATTGGGTATTAGGAAAAAATTCACTGAAAGTATTACTGAGAATAGAAATGGGCTGCCCAGGGAAGTGGTTTAAATACCCCAGAGGTATTTAAAACAAGCGTAGATGTGAAACTTGGGATTTTTTAGGGAACTTGACAGACTTAGGTTTATGGTTTCTCTTGATGAGCTTAAGGGTCTTTTCCAACCTCAATGATTCTATGATTTTACAGCTAAATGTACTGTGTATTCTCTCCTGTAATTGATAATATCACTATTATTTTATGATTGAATTTAAACTAAATTTACTCATGATAACCATAGCTACTTTCTCTGGCCTCTTGTTTATAGTCCAAGAATCATTAAGTTCTGGAGAGATTGCCTGATAACCAATCCCTTGAGTCCAACCTGCATGCTCAAGAAGGGTGAGCTAGAGCAGGTTGCCAGGACCACAGTAGATTCTTATCAATGAAAACAAGCTAAAATAAAATCATTTCTACTTCTTGCAGTGTTATCAGGCAGCAAAATGATCCTAGAATGCAAGCACTAATAAAAGCTAATATAAAATTAGCTATGTATTAATCGTAGCTAAAAAAATTCCCAGATTCTGGAGCCTCTAGGCAAACAACTACTCCACCAACAGCACAGTGAAAAACATCTGTGCTGTGTCTAAAAACCTATCTGTACATTTGGGGCTTTATGAAACCACAGTCACTACAAGTCATATCCAAACTAACCTAACTTACTCTCAATTTTATCAATTTCAGAGATTAGGAGAGTAAGACAAAATCAGGCAAATACTCAGATAGTCAACCTATTAAAAGTTGCAGTCATGGCAGTAAGCCTGCTACAGACAAACACAGCAGAAAAACAGACAATGTAAATTCAATGTTGTCTTAGTATGTATTTGCCTGCTGGAGAGAGCAGAACTGATCAAATGGATGACTGCTGCTCAATCTAACATCACATTTGAAGCCTGGTTTTCAGATACTCTTTCAAAACACACAAACTCCATCTAGTCTTTCTTGTTGAAAAGCAAGACATACAGACAGGGTTATTTAAGACTGTGTCAAGAGACTGGGTTTTGATTTCTATGTTAGGAGTCAGAAATCACATGAAAACCAACCTTTTTTCATGTTGGTGTATTACTTCTCTAAAACTTAGTTTAAAATAAAGTTTTGATTTTTCTTTTTGAAACAGAAGAGGGCTTGTATAGTTCATCTACATGCATATCTGTGCATAGAGATGAACACACCTTTCCTCCAGGAGAGCCTAGCATCACAAAGAATACAAGAGAAACTAGAAGGGAAGAAGCCTGAAACTTTCTCCTGCTGCTGTGCTGGCATTGACAGGGTTAAATTGAGCATCCCTTTTCACTGCCGGTTCAGATAAATGGGTTTCATTTTATTGTTTACTTGTACTTGATAAGGTTCTTGGATTGATTCCGGTGGCTCACAATGCCTTCCAGGCACAGGATGCTATTCATACTACTGCATCCAAAACCTTTCACAACACAGTGGTTTTCTCTAAGAAAGACAGACATTACAGAACTAAAATATCAGCAAAATCAGTTTCTCCATTTTTGTAAAATGAAGAAAATTCTGTGGAATGAAATCAATTTTGTCACAGTACAATAACCATGACAACCAGAAATATCAGGAGAGATGGAAAAAAAATTCCCTCTTCCATCGGAATTGGACAATATTAAAGCAGTGTGGAATCCATAATTCACCTTAGTAATCCACAGCTATAAAAGTATCTAAACATGTTTCAAATCATAGAAGTTTCTCTCACAGAGCCAGAAAATATTTTTAACTGAGTCAAGTAGCAGCAGCAGCAACTCAGGTTCCTAAAATTGAAAAAGTATGTCCCTCTCCTCACTGATCTTCATCTCAAATACAGTTAATAATAATGTCCAATGAACCCCAAAAGGATTTGCATTACTTTGCATTGGGAAATACAGTGAACCTGATTAATTCACAGAAGACTAAATTCAAGACTTTTTGCATCACTGCCTCATCTTGTCACTGACTTGCATAGTCTCAAAATAGTCTCTGTGCATCTCTGTATGTCATTTCATGTACTGTTTGCAATAAGATATACACTAATATCTAATTACCTAAGAGAAATGCCACTAAAATTCCTCACTAATAATAAACTATTTCAAGAACTTAATTTTTTCATTAATTCAAAGAAGCCAAAGAACTGATTTTTTTATCCTCCCAGTCTGGCAATGGCATTGAACCTCCAAGACTGGGTCCATCATGTTGGAGTACACTGAAAATTTTTACTACCATAGAAATTCATAATATTTTTTCTTATGATCTTATCAAGAAAATGCAGAGGTCATTAAAATAATTAATGTGTTAAGTATTTTCCTGCTTTTCACATTAATTTGGAGAATACTTTCACCAACATGAGTTTGTCCCTGCATTGCAGACCTAGAAACCCAGCTCTGTTTTTTATATATATACTCTGGTCAAAATTGTCTAGAAGTATCTTAAACTTCTCCTGACATTTTTTTTTGAATCTCAATCAGCTCTTTCCTCCATGTTATCCTGCTGTAAATTAGAGCTTTGGTACTGGCTGCACATAGGAACTCCAATATTGCAATTGCAATTTTGTTACAGTACCTGTCTCACACATCCTGCCTTCCTAGGGAATCCTGCTCCATGGAAATCACCCAAGCACTAACTGCAGAAGTGTTCAACACTGACAGCAGTACCTGTGAGTGGCAGCCCCTCCACCTGCTACATGGCTTACCAATTTTGTGGCTTAGGGAATGGAGCAAATCACATTATGTCCTCAGCCTTCCTAACTCCTGTACACTCGCAGGATGTAAGGAGACAGTTGTCAAAATCAATATTCTCATCTTTGAGCCATCACTCACAGCAACTGCTACAGGAGCACTACAGTAATCACAGCCAGTACAATCACAAATCAGAACATTTACAAGGACTAGCATTTGCTAGGACTAAACACACAGCCCACCAAACTCATAACCTGGTAAGTAGGGAATGCCAGAGAAGGTGTTTTCAATTCCACCTTTCTTCAGAAGTTATATCCTCCCTCCCCACAGGGTGCATGAAGACAACTAGATCAGATAAGAATTCATGTCTCTGTATCCTCTGTATGCATACAGAATGGACAGCAGGAACTGGTATTCCTCATACCAAATTGCTATTAGTTTTTACTGGCAATCTGAATAGCCTCATATGAAAAACATTAAAGACCTGCTCAGAGCACTGTTCTCACTAGGACTCAAATCCGGGAACCTGAAGATACAAACCCAAAACCAGACAAAGTAGGGTACCAAGTCCTGGTCTCTGACACACTGGATAATCACTTAAATGGTATGATAAAAAGGTGAAGGATGTTTGAGTCAAAGGATTTATATCACATATGCTAGTTTAGAAATATTTAAAGAATCTCTTCGCCTTACTGTAGAGCAATATGTTCAGCACCATCTTCGTACATTCAAGGCCAGTTCTCTTACACCCATGAGGAATTTCACACCTGTGCTTGAGCTTTCCTTTCAAATTAGCTGCTCATCAACTGTATTACTAAATAAACATGAAGCAGCTGCAGCTCTCAGACTATAATTAAAATTAAACCCTTCAAATCCAGTCTAGCTTACAGAACCTCTGTACAGTTGTTCTCCATTGATTAACTCCAACTGGCTCACTACTAAAACTAATAGATTAAGTCTGGAAAAAAGTTTCAAATAAAGCTTTTCAAATAAAGGGGATCCAAATGGTATTTCAAGTAAAACACAAAAAAGATGGTGCTACTAAGATGTTTTAATAAAAATAAATTATGTATAGGTTTAAAATGCTTTTTCTTTGCCTTAGCGCAGTTAAACTGTGGATTACTTTATTGATTCAGCATTCATTGTTTTGCTTTGCACAACACAGGAAAAAACAGAAAAATGCCCTTATTGGTCTTTGAAGGGAGGTAATGGAAGATGATAGAACGACAAACCAATCAGCCAACTATCAGCTGCATGCACCACCTGTGGCGAAATACTGAGTTCCAAGCAGGCTATAGAATGGGTTTTCGATCTGAACTTCCCAGCATACATACCCCCTCTGTGCAGTCAATGAAATACAGGAAAAAGATAAATAGGGCTGATCCACAGGTCTGCATAATCCTATCATGATGGGATACATAGAATTAGAAGCTAGAAAGTTACCTACACAACAGGTAAATGGGTCTTCCAAATGAAGTCCCAAAACATTTCAGAAAATAGTTCTTTGCCTTTACAACTTCTCCTTAAGAGAAAATACATCTAAGATGCTGCTGCTAATTGAAACTCATAAATATGAGCAATACTAACCCAATCACATGCTCACTTGTTTCTATATTAGGTTGAAAACTTTTGCCTCAAGATCCATGTCATTTTTACTGGCTTGATTAAAGGGATGAATCCTCTCAGTGTAGCCTTCTAGTTAAATTACTGGTGTTTCACTAGAACCTAAACAGCCCTATAAACATCATTACTATTCTCATTTTTTTCTCCACCTGCTTACTGACTTCAGCATTTAAAATCTGCCAGTATCTTCCCCTCAAGATGGAGCTGGATGCTGATTCACTTTGACAGTGATTCCATCCCCACTTGTCCATCACACCCTATGCTACACACAACCTCTCTAAAACTCAAAAGCTCACGATACCATTTAACCATTTTGAGATGCCTGATGTATTGTACAGTCCCAGCACTAGGGATCTGCCTCTGAGTCAGATGTACACATCACAGTCTCCAGAAACTGGCACACAGTTGATGAAATGCCTGATTCCATTCTCAGGTTTGTAACAGGTTTAAAATCTGTGCCAAATTAATGTTAAATCAATTAAAAAAAAAAAAAAAAAGAAAAGAAAAAGATGAGAAAGATGTCTATAGCTTTATGGGAGATGGGAAGACATAGAAGGCAAAATATTTGTGAGCTTAAGGGATAAATGCAGGCACCATAGAGCATGCAACCTGTGTAGAGAATCTTACTGCACTTCAGGAAGAGAATGGAAACACCAAGGATCTGCCCTTCAGACATTAGCCTAGAGGACCACTACACTGCCTTTCTCATGCCAAAAACAGACATAATCCCAGCAGTAGCCAAAACCATGTCATCAATCCAACCAGGATTGCTTCCCAGCCTTTCTATAAAGAGATGTTTTGTGAAGGCATAGGACAGCACTATGCATCCAGATAAAATGAGTGCTCTGTCACCAAAATCCAAGGAGGCATTTGAAAAAACAGCCTTCTCCATCTGCACCTCCTTCTTTCATTAGCAAGGGACTCACAGGTAATCTTTAAGAAACCTCAGCACCTCAAGGTTACTTTCAGCTGAAAATTGCACTCCCACACTGACATGCCCTTTCATGAACATACCCCTGCTACCAAGGCTTAAACATAATTCACTCTCAAGTTCATCAGCTCCAGAGAAGAGCGGAGTAAGGTACAAAAGCAGGTGTCACCTTGTTAGAAGTTGTAGTCACGGCAGTAAGTCTGATACAGACAAATTCAGAATTAACACAGACAGTGTAAATTCGACAGCCAGTCTTGCTATGTATCTACCTGTTGGGGAGAGCAGAACTAATAAAATGGTTGACTGCTCCTCAATCCAGCATCACATTTGGAACCATTAATACTTTTCAGATGCTCTTTTAAAAATACACATCATTTGCACCAAGGCGGGGGAGTTCTGTCACCTGCCTCCACATGCAGGAGTGGAAACATGAGGTGTCACCTGCAAATATTCTTAGCATCTCCTATCAGCACCCACACCCTGAGAAGCAGAGGGACAGAAAGACCTAGCACCTTCAGGTGAGAAAGGTGGGATAGCTGCTAGGTAAAGCAAGGAAGGGGGGTTCACACAGCAGAAGATTCTTTTCATTTTTATGTTTTTAGAGTTGTCACTGTCATTTTGTGGATAAAGGCTCTACTTGCAGGAGTGGACAGAGATAAACTGGGTCTAACATAGCTACAGACTCTTTTATTTTAGTAGATGTTATGCCTTGGACTCATTTTGATTCCACAGGCTGCTTTTGTTTCTCATTGCCTTTACCATGTCAGGTCACAATGTGATCAGTATTTATGTTTGTTGTCTTCCTGTGTGTAATCTGTCTCAGGCTATAACCCAAGCATGACATAGGAATACAGTAAGTCTGAACTGATGGTGAAGCTTTCCAGACTGTTGCAGTAAACTGCATGAATAGTGTTTCAAACAATATTTGAAAATATTATGTGGTTGTGAATCTAGGCTATTACACACTCCTACCAAGAAGGACAGTCCTTTACACACTCTGAGTCCCTGAGAAGAAAACTGACCTATACATAAACATCCTCTCTTCTTTTTAATTCCCCAGCTCAGCAGAAGAACATTGAAGAGTTATTAAGTGGCCTGGCTTGCAGGACTCACTCCTCCTCTCATACCCCAGAACTACAAATGTTATTTTTATACTATAAACTTGCCCTGATTTAACAATATGACCATGTTCCCTAAATTCCATTTCACTGGGAGGGGTGGGGAGGTGAGGGGGAACGAACCATAGCTCTTTTCTGTTTTCTCTCTAACCTCAACCAGATGCAATTGTTGTCCTCTTGCACCCTGTCCCTGGGTGAGGGGGACTCTGCACTCACTGGGAAGGACTGTTTGCCTTGCTCAGGATAAAGGGAATCTGTCTTCCTTCCTGTCTCCAGAGGTGCAATGCTATGTTGTGCATAACCTACATCTCTGACCATAGATACACAGATTGACTGTTGCTATCGCAGGGCAGTATGGTAATTTTTAACTTCACTACTTGTGGCTTTCCACTAGACATTGGGGAAAAAATCATGTCCCATTCATGGGTCTGGCAGAGCTAGACATACTGAACCTCCTAGAAAAGGCAGTTTTGGGCACCTCAGGCAGTGATGAAACCTGAGCTAGATCTTGGCCATCTGCAACAAAGGATAGCAACAATGGACATTAGTGATGTTGAATTTTCCCCCTGGACCCCAATGTAACCAGAAATTAGACCAATTTCAATCCATCACAGGACTAAACACCTGAACAGGTCAGGGGGAATTTCACATCTAGTGCTCTGGTCCAGTTACATAAAATCCTCACACACACACACAGACACACCCCCTAGGGATTCCCCCCTCCAAACAGGCCAAAGAACAGTAAGGATATGGCTCAGTACTCTGTTAAGAAGTTAATTGTATAAATTACACCCCATCTACTGCACATGTCAGAAATCCTCCCTGGATTATTTCCTAGTACTCTGGGATGCACTGAAACACCTTAGCCAGTCTCACAGATTTCACCTGTTAAGATCTAAACCAGATCACGCCTTGTCACAACATAATTTCATGGAGCTGTGACAGCAAAAAGACTATTTTTATCTTGGTTAAATTAGAGTTGGGATTTCCAGAAGCAGTAAGTCACCCCTTCAGCAAAATAAAGCTTAATTGGGAAAAAATATCTTGTGCTGCACCTATATACACTATAAGAAAAGCACTGAAGTAAACCAACACTATGCTGTGGGGAAAACAGCCTGGAAACAGGTGATGCGTACTGAAATGTTCCCTCTCCTTTTCTCTCAGGATCAGAACATGGAAAGATCAGCACTTTCAACTCCTACTCACTTACCTACTGTGACAGGACAAAAGCCAACAGATGTTGTCAATGCAAAGCACTCGAAAATCATTAGTCAGGCTCCAAAACTCACAACAATGACTTTAACAGCAGAACTTAAAAGAAATATAGGTGTGCTCTTCTTTTGTTCTGCCTTTCAAATTTTTAAACCTTTACAATCAGGTTTTATATCTGTTCATATCCATGGGGGACAGGCATTCTAGTTTGCATTGTATTTTTTCAATGGAAGTTAAAAATTTTACATCACTCATTCCTTCAAGTTACTGAAGCTTTAAAAAAAATAGTCAAGAAGCATTAGGATGGTGAATGCTGCCATCTCTGGCTGCTGTATTTCAGAACAGTTTCCATACTGTGTTATGGGTTAGAAACCTTATTTACCTCATGTCAAAAAGGAGATTGTCCTGCTTGTGCTGCTCTTAGAAAGTGTAAGACAAAAAGCTGGGCAAACACGAGTTATGTGATGGGCAAAATAGTTAAAAAAAAAAAAAAATAAAAAAAAATTACAGGACAGTGGTGATGAGGGCAAGGACTAAGAAGTTCTACATTTTCCTTTTATCTCTAACTCTCTCGTAATCTAATAAATATTGTGGACATTTGGAAGCTTTCTGGATGAATAAACAATAGGACAGTCTGAGTCAGACTGTCAAAAATGAACACGAGTTAAGTGTATTTATTTCCCTATTTGGCCCAGGAGAAGAGGGAAAGATACCACAAGTGGATCCATTGTCACTTAGATTTTACACACTTACAAGGAAATGAGTGGACAAGGATAATGAATAGTTCAGAATTCCCTCCAGAGCAAAAAACTCTTTTTTTCTTTACCTAGACTATACCTATTCTATATGCAACAGTCTACAAATCTCCCTTTCACCTCCAAAATTCCTAAGGCCACACAAAAGCTTTTTTAAAAAGATATTCACTGCCACTGCAATAGTAAAAATTTCCTTTTCCTAGAAGAGCATCTGCATTCAGGACAAATTACAAAGAATCGGAAGCCATGGAGGATAAGAGAAGAAAATCACTTTGTAATAGCTCTTCAAATTCAAATGGGCAGTGCAAACAATCATAGCAGGTATATGCTCCAGTTCTCTTAGGAAAAAAAAAATGCTGAAAGAAACTATATGGCAATCCTGGGGGAGAGTAAACTGAATTTACAAAGAGAAAGGGTACAGTTTTATTGCCATGAGGACAACAGCACTGAAAATGAATAGCCTGCCACGGGTTCATTCTTCTTTTAAGTCCTGCCAATCCATATGTCCATCGAAATTTTAAACTACTACACCCATGTAGTCTCTCAGAGGAAACAGAGTTAGAAAAATATATAGCCCAAAAGGAAGCCACATATTATTGTGGGGCTGGGGATTTATCCTTGGTAAATCCCTTCTCAGAAGAAATGCTGTGAAGGTGAGTACAACCTGCCCAACTAGTCACAACTAGTCCATTTATTTCCTACTAAAATCACAAAGTACAAAAAGGAAGAAAACATTTTTTAAACACTGAATTAAATAAATAAAAAAAAAGGCACAAGTTAGAAACTGTATTTAAATTGAACTTGATTATAGGCTAACAAAGAACAACCACAAAAGTGCTACATATACATGAAATAGAAAATCTTTCCCCATGGATCTTGTGGCTTTCCTAATGACATACAAACTCAGCCACACATAACAAGGGAAATAAGGCTCACTGGAGACAAGGAAAGAAGTGTGTCCCACAGAGGGAAAAGTCTGCATATGAACACATAGCACAAAGCAGGTAACTTGCCACAAAAATTCTGTTGTGCTTAATTTATAGTCTGTATTTTCCATAAAGTGTCAGTGAATAAGGAAAGGAGTTTTCAGCTACATTTGCATCAAACGTGCCAGCTATTTGTCAGGAAATGTCAAAAATCACACGCTCAACTTACAGAATCAAATTTCCATCCCATAAAAAATGAAATTACAGAGAAATAGGTTGCTTTTTTAAGCACTGGAAGTAACACAGTTTGATTTTTCATTCATTACTGCCCTAGTTTTACTAGGAATTTTTTCTTATAGATCATTTCTGCATGAGTATTCTCTCCCTGCTCTAGTAAGATGCGATTTATATTGCAACACTTCCCCTCATCAGGGAAGTTACATGTCTTTTTCCTACTTATCTAACAACAGTTTCAGAACTCACCAGATTTCAATCATTGCTGTGATTGTGCCTGTCAAAAAGGTACAAATGTGGCCAGTTTAAAAAAAAAATACTGATAAAGAAACAGAATAACAGACAGAGAAACCAAAGTGTTTATATGCATATAAAAATTTTCCTTAGTACATCAGGATAAACACAGAGCACTTAGTAGAAAAGAATAACAGAATTTGCAGAAATACACATGCATTATTTGGGATGACAAGCAGAAACCGGAAGGTCTGAGTTCAAGTAAACACCATAGAGAGCTGGCATCTGCATGAAACCACTGTACATTTGCAGTTACTTTTTCATTTCTCTTTTGCATTCCCTCAGTGTCCAGCAGAAAGGGATTTTGGTGAGTGCTCATTGAAAGTGTACAGCAGGACATCAATCTCGAGAAGCAGATATTGAGGGTCTAGCCAGCTAGAAAAACTTCACTACAAAACTTTAGAGTGACAGCAGAGGAAAGTGAGGGAGTAATCAGGCAAAGCAGAAACTGAGAAGTCAGAACAAACACACAGTTTCTGTACCAGGGATGCTGAGGATTCAGGGATCTGAGCTGGGACTCCATCCTGCCCTCACAGGCTCAGAAACCCTTCCTATTTCCCAAATACTCCAAGTACTGAACCATAACCTGAGTAGGAGAAATGCAATTTTGAGAGTATCTATTTACCTGTGCTAAAAAGCTAACACTAACATTTTCAATTTATTAAAATATATATACATACACACACACACACACACACACACAAAATTTCTGGTCACATTTAAAATTTGAAAGTTATAATAAAGAAATTTTCAGCATGCAGTATTAAAATGCTAAGAATCAAATTAGCTTTTTATTTACATCTGTCATGCCACATGATGCATCATGTCATGTGGTATGCACCATCATGTCCTGGGGATGCTTCAACACTGGCACAAATGCTGCTGAACATTATGACAAACCACCACAACATACCAGAGTATGTACTTTGTCCCACTGGGGAAAAATTAAAATACAGTTGCTCTGGCTCTAACTCACATCAGATTTCACTCCTGTAAATGAGTAAACAGAACTATATCGATCTCGGCTGTTACATCAGCCAAGAGCTTGGATATTTCACATGGGGCCCACACTTACAAACAAAAGAGGAAAAAAAAAATATAATCTGTCAACTTGGCTATCAAGAGAGCTAATTCAAGTTTCTCTGGTTTAGGGATGTATTTTAACCTTTCCTAGCATAACTAAACATGATGGAAGAAAACTCCAAAGCACCCAAGTTTGGGTCCAGGCTCTTATGACACTAGACGGTGTCCATAGATGCTCAATCTCAGCCCTTCATTTCCATCAGTCCTGAGTTTCTATTACATTTTTGTAATGATCCCATTCAAACTTGAATGATGAAAGTGCACATTTTGCAAATGACACCTCAGTCAATCTGCCCCATCTGCATGAAAGACGGCAAATGATTTCACTCTTTAGGCATTCAAAATAAAATGCACATGCGGCAAATTCCAAGCTGTTAGGAAAATCCAGTCATCAAAAAAGTGATTTGTTTTCTAGAATTGCAAACACAGAGGCTCCATTTATTTCCAATGCCATAAAGAAAATGAACTGGTTTTTGCTTTTTTTTTTTTTTTTTAAACAACCACAGCCTGGACATATTGAAAATGTTTTAATTTCGAAAATACTAACTGGCAAATTAGAGTCTCAATAGCTTTTCTAAAGTGGTACCATTTTAGATACAGTTTTCAGATTGATTTCATCACTTTGCCCTGCAGGAAAAGGTTTTATCATCCTTTGCATAAACCGTAATGATGCCTATTTGTTGCTGGTGTCACTAAATTTAAGGAGAAACCTAAGATAAGTGAATTTTAAATAAAATTATACTCATTAACAAGAAAATTATCATACGTTACAGGAGCCTGAAAAAAATCTACATTTTTATTAAGATATTTATTGTCTCTGTCATTTTTTCTCTTCATACAGCAGAAGAAGAGAAACAGAACAGCAAATTAAGAAAATAGCAAATGTAATTGATATAGCCCCATCCTAAGAAATCTTGCAACCATGATCAACTTTACACTAAATGAGCTGCTTAATTAGACTCACCAGGACTATTCCCTATACAAAATGTAAGCACATGCATAATTCTTTCCAGGATCATGATTATGTAAGGGTCATCTGTAATGAAAATAAAACTCTTTTTTTTTCCCCACAAACTTCTTAATCTGCATTTATTTTTGTGGCTATAGCAGCACCTGGTGGACAAATAGCAAAATGCACATCTAGCATATGATAAAAAATTATGTATTTTAAAATATATCGATTGTTTTAATTGCTCTTGATTTTTTTAATTTAAAAAGAAAAAGAAAAAAGCACACAAAAAATCCAGTTTAGATAATCCAGCATAGATAAGTCTTAATAACTTCAAAGTTATTACATCTCTTATAAATGCTTTTTATTCTTACCTTTTCCTCCCCCATTTGACCTCTTAGGTAAGTGTTTGTGTACTTTGAAGTGCTGCTCATAGTCTATCAGTAAACACAGGCCCACTTTAACAAAAACTTACAAATACCCCAAATACTAAACCAAATACTAAGGCCGCGCAGTTAAGCAGTCAAAAAATTAGAACCTGTCATAAATAAAGTTGTAAAGTTACAGTTAAGGGAACAAAATGAACTCCTGCAGGTTTTCTCTCAACAGAATCAAAGCCTAGCAAGAACTCAGATCTCCAAAATAGCCACTGAAGGGCAAGTTAGCAAGCTAGGGTGGCTGACAGCTGTTCTTTCCTGCTTCACTCATCTCCTCTATGCTTTGTTCTGACTTTGATATAATTGCTCTCTCCTCTTTCATATTCTTGATACTAAAATATTTGCCTTATAGGAATATCTGTTTAGAGCCAGCAAAAAAAGTATTTCATGATAACAGTCAAATACAGCTGTAACTGTTTTTGCTAAAATTGCTCACTGCTGAGGTTGGCTTGAACCGCTAAAGGCTGGAGACATGAATATATTGGCTAAAAATGACAACTTCCTTCTCCAAGTAGAAGAGAAGCCAACAAGAAAAGGTACTAGGCTGGATCTTGTTCTCCCCAACAAGGAGGGGCTGCTGGGGAATGTGAAGCACAAGAGCAGCTTTGGCTGCAGTGGCCAGGAATGGTGGAGTTCAAGATCCTTAGGCCAGCCAGGAGGGTGAACAACAAGCTGGCTTCCTCAGACATCAGGCAAGAGGATTTGCAGCTCTTGGTGGATCTGCTTAGGAGACTACCACGGGAAAAAGCCCCAGAGGGAAGAGGCACCCAAGAAAGATGGTTAATAGTCAAGGATCACCTCCTCTAAGCTTAGGAGCAATGCATCCCAACAAAGGGAAAGTTGGGCAAAAATGCCAGGATGTCTGCATGCACAAGCAGTTCCCGGATAAATTGAAGCATAAAAGGTTCTCCCTGCAGAGAGTAGGTACTTTCCTATTTACTAGCAGGAAAGTAGTATATGCAACACACAACCACACAGAAAAAGTACTCTGAATTTACACGAACCAGCAGCTTGATTCAGGTATTGCTTTTGCTGACAAACTGAACGCCCCCAAAGCTCCAAAATGGGGGACTAGCCAAAGCCTCCTTAAAGTTCATTACTGTTGTTTTCATTTTACACAGCCAGTGTAACTACTCCAGCTTCACAAATAACAGTACGAGACACAAATAACATCTTAGGCACAGAGAGAGAAATTCAAAGTATTTTGGTGAGAAGAGGCAGGGTTCTGGATCCAACCAAAGTATCTGTGGAAGACAACTGCAGTCATCCACCAACTCCAGGGTCACCCATTGAGACACTATATGCACCAAGCTTTATCAACGGGCCATGCTTTCAGTGACTTTAAAAGCCTTGACATAAACATGTATGAGACTCTCATTCTTACTTGTAGAAGATACCTCTGAGGTGCTGAAAACTTGCAAGCATAGATGGGAAATTAACTTGGAAACCAAAAAGAAGCTATCCAATGCAAGCATCTCTGTACCTGTACGTAAGACGTGTACAACAAGCCTGGATAGGCGTAGGCTTTTTCATTCAACCAGGTAATAAAATCAACAGGCAACTTTTGGGGCACAAAGCCCCCCCTCTCATGAGAATGAAGTAGGAACGCTTTTGAAGACTAAACACAAATTACTACTGTAATTGGGATTCTGATCACATATGTGCTAGTAAGGCTGTTCCCCAAGGAAAGTATATTGGTACCCGTCTAGAAGGTGCTAGGTTAATATGTGAAAAAGGTTCTATGCCAAGGGGGAAGTCTGAGGTAGATTTTGTTCTGTAGAATACCAAGTGGCTAACAGGATGGGAAAAAAAATTGTCGTACCTCATTTTCACCCCTACCATGGTACACTTGGCTGACTGGCGAGCAGCATTTCCCCAGCTGGTCTTCATATGCGTCCCTGGAATCTTTTACTCTTTCACTAGCACATTCAGGTGTCCAGCTCTCGTGTAACCCTGCCAGAGGCAAGGTCTGCTGCCCTCACGTCCGAGGGCTCTGCTGATGCCCATGACACGTGTTTTACAATACACACACCCCAACGAGCTGTAGAAGCTGCGGGTTCTTCATTCCTCAGCTCTCTTTGCCAGCAGTCCGGCAAAGCGTAGGCACTGCCCCCATGGAGCCGAGCCAAGCCAGACTCCGAAGGGAAAGGGACCGAGGGACAGACTATCTAAATGTAATTTTAAGCGCTTTTTGGTTTATTTTCCCGCTCAAATTCGGCGTCCAGCACCCTCCCCGTGCGCCGCCCACAGGCGGGCGGAGGAAGGGCCGCGGCTTCAGCGCTTCCGCCCGGCCGGGGGCGGAGCCGGCCGCGCCCGCCCGCACTGCCGGCCCCGACATGGCGGAGTATTCCTGCGTCAAATCCACCAAGCTCGTCCTCAAAGGATCGAAAGAGAAGAGGTGAGGAGCGGGCTGCCCGCCGCGCCGCCCCTGTCCGCCGGCGGGCCGGTGTAGCAGGCCGGGCCGGGATGAGGCCGGGCCGGCCCTGCCCTCCCTCCGGCCGCAGACACCTCCGGGCTGGCAGCCGCTGCCTCCCGGCCGGGGTCGGTGAGCCGGGTCGGCGGCTGCTTCTCACTTCTTTGCATCTCCCCTTGCAGCAAGAAAAAGCACAAGGAAAAGAAACGGAAAAGGGAAGAGGATGCGGCAGAGCAGCTCGATATTGTTGGTGAGTTGCTTTCCAGGAGTTACGTGACAGTGGAAACTGTAGGGAACTTGACAGAAATTAAAGAGGTCGTTATAGGAATTTGTAAAGCAAGTGTAACTCCTGTTTTATATATAAATATATAACTGTTTTTCACAACATGTTATTTGTGTCTTGGCATCTTCCTAGATTCCAGGCACAACTTGTGACACCAATGGGATGGATTCAGATTTTTAATAAAAAGAAGTAACAGAAGAAGAAGTGTCACGATCTTAATTGGATATTTGGAAGTATTTAAGACAGCATACAAGGAGAAAATTTTACTGTTCAAAAAATGTAAACATCATAATTCCAAATTGTGCATGTGGGAAGGGCTACTTTTAACTTTGGTAGAATTCCGTAGGAGTCAAATGTTCGAACCCAGATTAGTTTGAACAACTGAGGTCTAAGGATTGCAACTCACATATTTAACAGCCAGATGAAATAGTATCTTTGTTTCTCTTGTGCTGGAGTATTTAATAAATGAATATGACCTCAAAATGTAGGAGACAGATCCAGAGGGAAAAAATTTATTCCTTGTGAGGTGTATCTTTGCTGCATCAGCTGAATAAATCAGCTTGGTCTGTGGCTAACACAAAGAAGGGATAAAGAACAGGAGCTTGTAACTAGGGATGACAGCAGGGTGAAGAGCAGGACTTCCTGAAGCAGCAGCAGCAACACCACTAAATTGGCTCTGGACTATAAAATAATGGACAAAGATTATGAGATAGCTATAGCGATTTTAAATTTTATCTTTTGAATTTAAAATTTCAGAGAATACATGGAATGACAATCTCTTGAACTGCTGTAATCAGAAGTTGTGATTACTATGTTAATAAACTGTCATGGTTTTGTGTTACAGGAAACTGGTGGGCTGTCAGTAATTTTGGTGAAATTACAGGAACTATAGCTATAGAAATGGATAAAGGAGCTTACATTCATGCCCTCGACAATGGTTTGTTTACACTTGGAGCACCACATAAAGGTTTGTTCCAGGAAATTTGACAATAATAGAGTTTTAATAATGAAGTGCCTAAAAGCATAGAACTAGCATCACTTCAAGGCAAGCAGCATTACAGCTAAAACTCACTACAAAAAATGCAACAATTCTAGCTGAAGCATGCAGATGACTTAAACCTAATGACTACCAATCAGTTTCACTCGTCTAGTTTCATGCTGGCTTATGTGTGCAATAAATTGAACTGCACTGGAGATGATTACCTGTTGAAGGCCATACCACTTGCTGGTTAAAAAGCAGTATAATTTTTATTAAAACCTATGAAATGATTATAGTGTCACTTGAAGAGTAAAATTCAAGGTACATGAGTTTTAATGCTTATTGTTGACTCCTTGTCTTAATATACTTGTTTTGTCACTGCACAAGAGGACTACTAATGTGCTGGGATAATTACCTTGTTCTTTGAATGTGGGAGCCATGACTGGCATGGACTGTTCCAGAACCCTGACAGTTTGTGTGTTTCATCTCCAGAATGAGATCCATGGCCATATTGTCTTGTTTTAGTTTTGAGGGACGGAAAAGCTAGTAGCTTTTAGGATACTGAGTTGAGTTACCATAGCTGAACCATAATGCATTTTTTTATGAAAGACTCAACATTATAAGGAGATTAAAGTTTTCAAAGCCATCATGAGAAGAATTACAAAGCATTCTCAATTATAAATTTCTTTAAATGAGGATCATCTTTATTTTGTGTGTTGTTTTAAGCACTGTAAATATATGAACATAAATGAGCATCTGCATTACTGTTTTAGAAGTGAATGCTCAAAAAGGAATTGTTAATGAAATAAATACTTTTCGTAGTCTTTAGAAATGGTCAATGTTTAAATCTTTTTGATGCTGCAGTATTAATAGGCTACTGTATTTTATGTTTATACTTCATACTTAACTAATGGAAAATTCATTCCTCAGGTGATGAAGGCCCTAGTCCCCCTGAGCAGTTTACTGCAGTAAAGTTGTCTGATACAAGGTAATTACTGTAATGTTCCAAGTTTTGACACTTGCTATCTTTGGATTTTGTGAGAAGGCATTTTAATACTCTTTTGAAATACATTGTCTGCTACTGAGTGTCTGTGATGCGTTGGATATTGTGAATTGCATGAATTAAAAACACTATTGTTTTCCTACATTTTCTCTTTGAGGATTGCTCTCAAGTCTGGTTATGGCAAATATCTTGGTATAAATTCAGATGGACTTGTTGTTGGACGTTCCGATGCAATAGGATCGAGAGAGCAGTGGGAACCTGTCTTCCAAGATGTAAGCTGTTTGGAATGGCTTATTTGATGATGCTAGTGTTTGACTGTATTTTGAGTTAATCTATGTAGATGGGTTTTTTGTCTATGAAGTAAAAGCCTTTTGCAATCTCTCATATTGTAACTTAGACTTTTCCAACTGCAGTGCATTTACTGTAATTGAAAGGTTTTTAAATATTGCAATAGCTGCATTTTGGCAGCTATAAGCATCTTAAAAATGAAGGAGCCAGCAAGTCTTCTGGCTAGCTGTTGAAGTATCCATACATAAAAGAATTAAACCCATTTGCAGAGACTTTTGGTGTATTGGAGAGGATAAATGTTACAAATCAAAGATTATATACAACCTCATTATACTTACCATGTGTGATATTGTTTCTGCAGAAGAAAATGGCATTACTAGCAGCAAACAGTCGTTTTATTCGATGTAATGAAGAGGGGGACATAGAAGCCAAAAGCAAAACTGCAGGGGAAGAAGAAATGATAAAGGTAATCTATAACTTCTACAACAATTACAGGATTGGCAGGAATACTCTAAACAAGCAGGTGTCTTTGTGCTATGATTCTCTGTTAATACAGTTATAATTGCTTCCTATAAGCTGTCAAGTGATCTGTCCACAAGGAAGGTAAAGGAGTTCCAGGGCTGCATAAATTCTCAGTACTTCCTGTAGAGATAAGAAGATACTTCACCACACAGGAGGACAAAGGAGTTTGTGATCTTCCAGGTAGTTCTAAACAGCTTGGGACAGAAAAGAGGAATTGTGACCAAATCAGGGATAGAGAAGGGTTTACCAAAATGATCCAGAAGGGGAGATCTTCTAAGAGAATCTAAAAAGACTATCTTGACTTAATTTGAATGTGAAAAATATATGTGTCTCTTTAAATAGAGATAGGTGTGTTAACTACTTAGAACAGTAGTATTTGTAAGTCAACCTCTGAATTGTCCCTGCCAAAATTAAGAACTGTTATAGTGCTTCTTTGAGATGAAGGCAATTATGTCTTATCATAGTATCAAGGATTGCACTTAACATTCCCCATGTATCAGGCAACTCTTATTTTTGCAGCTGTCTCTGGTTAACCAGTCTGAAAAGTCTGTGAACTTGAAAAGTCACTGTGACTCTCATTCTGTTATGGAGGATATGTAGTCATCTTTAACCTGTAACTTACAGTTATTAAAATACAGGTGTTTTCTGTTGTCTTTTGGTTGTTTTTCCTTTTTAATTTCAAATATTAGATTCGTACTTGTGCTGAAAGAGAAGCTAAGAAGAAGGATGACGTTCCGCAGGAAGACAAAGGAAACGTTAAACAGTGTGAAATCAATTACGTGTACGTACTTTAGTGCTGGTAACAGGCTCAAGCACCTTTTTCTGCTTCTAATTGGGGTCATCTTTGGTGGAAGGCCTAACTGGATGGGTCCAGCCTTTCATTTACTTTTCATTAGCAGGACAAGGGAAGAAAACTGGATGAGAAAGCTCATTGGTTGAGATGGAGAGATGCTGAACCAGATACTGTTGCAGTGTTAACTGTGAAAAATTAGTTACATTTATTTCCTTTTAAGTGGGTGTAGATACTAAGAGACAAAAATTAAAAATGCCACCTTTCCTTCTCCCATCTCCTAAGCTCAGCTTCACTCCAGATTCTTCTACCCGCTCCTCCAGCCTGGATGGGCTATAGGTCACAATACACAGTGGTTTCTTTCAGCCACTCCCTTCCTTTTCCTGCTTTTCCCCTGCTCTGGTACAGTCTTATTCCTGGGCTGGACGGTAATATTTGCTCCAGTGCCTAAGACATCTTCCTCTCCTTCTCTGTGCTTGACTTTCACACTGCCATTTTGCAGGGTTTGTTTTTTTTCCCTTCTCTGCCTGTGTGGCATTCTGCCTTATCTTAAATATAGGAGTGCCACCAGCTTTTCTCATGGATTTGGCTGTGTCCTGTAGTGGATGTCTTGAGAGCCAGCTCCGTCCAGCACAGGGCAGCCCCTGACCTTTTCTCATAGAGAAAACCCCTGCAGCTTCCCTGCAGTCAGCACCTTGTAACTACATCCTCTACACTTTTGCTTCCTGATTTCTTATACTGGTAGTTAAAGATGGGGCTCTTCAGAATTTGTAACCACTTCATGCTAATCACACAGGGGGTCATTCCTACTTGCCAAAAAAATAAAACCTGAATATAGTTTTCACCCACAGAAGCCTTAGAGCAATCTTAGTCCTGGGATGGTTTGCTGGATTTTATTAGGTCAGGTATCTGCTGCTTTAATAGGAGCTAAGATTCTTAACACAGCTGCTATTGTGTTAGAAAACAAAATGTTTAAAAAGTTTCAGTTCTTCACTACTTTTCTTCCCCCTTACAGGAAGAAATTCCAAAGTTTCCAAGACAAAAAGCTTAAAATAAGCAAAGAAGATACAAAAGCCCTTAGGAAAGCCAGGAAAGAAGGAACTTTTCATGAAATGCTACTTGACAGGTACTTAAAAATTATAGAAATTATTGATGAAAAAACTACTGGGAGATGGAATTACAGTAAAACCTGGGGTACAGAAGAGGGTTAGATTTCAGGGAGAAAGCTTCCTGAGCATTTTTCCACTGGTAAGTGTTGTGCCTGAGTCCTGGGGGTTGATACTTTTTTTTTTTTTTTTAATTTGGATTTTCACTTCTTTAGATGAAGTTTGCAGGTTTGAATTTACCTGTAAATCAGTTCTTTTGGAAATCTTTAACTAGATTGTTAAATTTGTTTATTACAGAGTTGTTAAGGGATTAATCTTTTAAATCATGAAAATTGAGCTAATTTTTAACAGTTTTCAATACCTATGGTACCAGAACATTTTGGAGAGGCAGAAGTTGCATTTTAAAGAAAAATAGTATATTAAGGACATGTTACCTAGTGCGAATTTTTTTTTTCCCCCTGAGCTGAGAGTAAAAAAACTCTTGAATTTTCAAAGCCTTTTATGTCAGTATATAGTATAAATATTTGCATTAATTCAGTGGGTGGAATGCAGAAGACTATTTCTGATAATTGCAAGTGATGTGAGAACACTCCTGGGCTTTCACAGGTGGTCAGCTTCAGATCACACTGAATCTGAATTCCATGCCTCAGAGGAGAAAAAACACAATTATAATGATTTGAAGGGAAAGTCAAGGTTAACTTTAGACTCTGCAGTTCTATCTCCTTAGGAAAGCAAAGTTAATTAACAAATCCAAAGTGTTGTTAGGCCTTTATATGTACTTTGAAGCAAAGTTTAAGAAAAATTGCTTTCAACGCATTCTTAACACATTGAGGCAGATAAAACACCCAGGTGTAATTGTGTTTGGTCTTAATCTAAATCTTGTTTCATTCATTCTTCCCATACAGGAGAGCTAAAGTGAAAGCAGATAGATACTGCAAGTGACATCCAGCTGATCCGTTTTCTTCTGCAACTTTGATGGCAGCATCCAACTGAAAAAGAAAAAAATATTTTATAGGTGTTTTTTATTTAAGGCATTTTTAAAGCATCTTCAGAATTGTATTAAAATTTTCTCAAATATCAATGACCCAGCTATAAAGTCTTGTTAATTGTATTACTTGTGAATACTTGGCTTGTATTAAGGGAATGGCTCCAACAAAAATTAAAGGTATATCCATTAACAGTGGTAAGGTATTTGCCAAGTAACTTGAGCCCTGGGAGGCAGCCTATGCACTGATTTAGCCCAGAGAGAAAGCTCCCTGTCTTTTCGTTGCCTTTAGGAGAAAAAGTAGAAATAAATAGTTGATTGTTGGCAAATGTTCCTGACCAGAGTCAGGAATTCTTGAATAAAAATGCAGCATAGCTGTGAGATGTGCTGTGGAAGAGAGGGAGGAAAAAGTTATTTCCTCCAGAGCTCCTTAGTTTGGGGACTAGGGCTCATTAACTAGTTGTTGTAGGTGCCACACTACATGTACCTCCCCAGAAATGTGACTGATGTACAACAAAGAGTTGGAGTATCACAGTCCTGGAAGTGGCCTGCTGCCTAAACTACTGTCAGAAACACCAAGAAAAAGACAGCGCTGCAAGGAGCAGGCTGCAGGCCAGAGTAACTTTATTGGAAGTTCATTGCAGTGTCATTGATCCACAGTCACTGTGAATCTTAAATACATCTGAAGTGAATGCTGATGGTGGAAGTAGATTGATATTACAGCATCTGTTTTTCTTTCAAAAATCTATTGATTGAATAAAAACTTGCCTGGTAAAACCCACAAAAATGATTACTGAAACACAGATATACCTGGAAGCAGAAATAGATGCTCTGGTGGGGAAGGGTGCTGAAAGGACTGCTCAGCAGCAGAATAATAGCCTGAGAATTACCTCTGAAAGGGAATTTTCCATTTTGTATTAGTGTAAATAGGAGAATACAGTATGTTGCAAGTAGCTTTAAGTGATAGTAAGGGAAAAAATGGAACTGAGAGGCACGTTTGTCACTGAGCGATGAGTAAGTGAAATAAAAAGCAATGGCAGAGCAAATTTAATGAGACTGTCCCAAGTAGGAGAGGAAGTGCTAGAAATGATAAGGGACTGGCAGCCTTGCAGAGAATAAGGATATTTTGATAGTGTTGGGGTTGTCCTATATCTTGGGACTAATGATGCACTGGAGTCTTGAGAGAATGTGTTCTGAGAAAGCACAGAAATTGGGGTCTGGGGAATTCACTGGAAATCTAGTCCCAAGAAACTGGAATCAAAGGTATAACAAAACAGTTAAGACCAATGTTGTATTTAACTAACTGTTAAATACATAACTGTTGCTATGAGGAGTCTTTTTGGATGTTTTTCCAAGGGAGATATTCATGGAGTCATCTTGAAGATACTAACTGCATCCTGACAGTAGTGTTAGCACAAGGAGCTTTAATTTAACCGGAACAGACAAAAAAGAGGGAAGTAATTTGGGCAGCCTCTACTTAGGAGGGAAGGAACAGATCTGAAGATTGGTGATACAGTACTGGATAAATGAGTAGGAGAGAGCAGAAGGGTGCACGTAAGTGCTAAATATCAGTGAGACCAGCTGTCATCTTAAGAAGCATTTGCCTTCTTAGATTTTTGAAAACTGACAGAAGAAACCTAGAATAAATGGAGGGCCTAAGGTGCTGTTGTGGGCCCTGAAGGCAAGGTGTTGTGATAGGAACACAGCAGAAGAGCCGTAGTCAAAGAAGGTGACGTGCTGGAAGGTAACTGTTTCTTAAACTGAGAATTTCTTTACTAGTGAAAAAACTAAACCAGAATCACAAAGAGGCTTCCAAAAAAGTGCACTGTGTAATGTGACAATGGCATCATTTTGTCTTCAGAGCATTGGAAAGGGTTTTTAATTTTCCAAAGTCATCATTTATTTTCTCCTGTTAAAAATGTAAAGACGGTAAAGCATCTAGACAAAGATACCGAAGTCCCTAACAGCTGTCTGTGCCAGCTATAAAAGATGAGCAAAAGGGGTTGCAGATGTTCAGAAAATAACAGGACCATCTTAATCAGACTTTCTTACCATAGCTCATAATAGCATATTCAGATATCTGGGACTAAACACAGGATTATTGTCTTACATGTATTTGTTTTCAACTGAACGTATTTTCCAGACCCTATAGAAACTGCCTGTTCTCCTGTTTTTAGAGAACACTCCCATGAAAATCTCAAGGTTTATCCTGTTACACTGTCATTTTCCTCAGTTTCTAAATCCACAGATTGGTTCTGTATCTTCTTTCACCAGTGCTTAATGTTTTTCTGCCTCGGTCTCTAAAGCTCCATGCGTTTCCCAGATTCTGCTCTGAGCTGCCTCCTTCCTACACTGCATTGTGTGCTCTCCTCCCAAGGCTTTCCCACACTACAGTACATTTTTTTATCCTTTCCTGTTTCTTAATTTTTGCAGTTCCAAGCAGCTTTCCAAGCAACCTGCCAAGGAACCTTCCCTTTTTGCCACCCCCACTTGGTTTTGTAAGAGAGTTAATTGCACAGACAATTAAGTCATGCTGTAAAGACTGCATCACTTCTTTTCTGTGTACCTAAAAGCACATGACATATCTTAGGCCCCGCACAGAGCACATGAGCCAAGCTAAAACACAGGCATCCTGGAAGGTTGTGAGCACTTCTTCATGGCACTTCCACTAACTGTCGCTGAGGTACACACCCGTGAAGCATTCATTTGCTCACGCTAAAATGATAATGCTCATACTAAAATGACAGTACACACCTAATTTGGCTGCTGGTTTGTACTTGATACTACAACAACCTGGTCTAGTGGAAGTGGCCCTGCCCATAGCAGGGGGCTTAGAACTAGATGATCTTTGAGGTGCCTTCCAACTGAAAACATTCTCCAATTCTGTGAAATAGATACCATTGAAACAATTACTAGAAGGCAGGGTGCTTACAGACAGATGCATCTCAAGCCCTGTGTTTCTCATTAGTCTGTCTCCCAAGCTGCCTGCTTCCTGCACTCTTTAGCCGCAAGATGGAGAAAAATCCTTCCTGTTACAATGTCAGTACAACATCACGACATATATACCAGAAATAATTTACATGGTATGGTCGGATGGTTATTAGATAGTTCTGCACTGCGCCTGCGCCTCCCCAGCTCGGGGGTCATCGGGGGTCTTCGATGAAGGCCTCCAAGGTCTTCTTCAAACCTAAACTTTTCAACTTGGTCTTTGGAGCATGCAGTTACCATGTTCCTTGGTCTGACTGGTCCCAACCAGTCTAAATTCTTTATTTTGTGGCTAACTGGCTTTTCATTTGCCAATTTCTCATTAGTACTATACTTACCTGTCTCTAAAACCTGTTGAGCTTTTTCTTCTTTTTTTTTTTTTTTTTTTTTTTTTTTTTGTCTATTTAGCATAAAGCAACTAGTTAACCATTTACTAACCATTACATTGTATCAAAAGTTACTTACACTGGATTATGTCGATACAAAAAGCTATGATTCAGGTTATATTTCTATCAGGTTATATAGATCTATCAGGTTATATTGATGTAAGTCAAACTAGATAAGCACCTTGTAACTTTGAGCTAAGTTACGTAGGCATCACCCAGAGCCTGCCTAAAGCCTGTGTCCACAGGACACAGAGTCCTTAAAAACCGCAGCGCTGTCAAAGCCAAGAGCGGTGCCACGGGTTTTCTCTTAGCGGTGCCGAGGCTATTTGATGTCAGACCCCCGCCGTGCGGAAGACGCCTTTTGTGGAAGAGCGACTAAAAATGAACGGCTGTGCTTTATCCGAACGGCACGGGCGGGGCCGGGCAGGGACATGCCGAGCCCGAGCAGAGCCCGAAACGATCCGAACCCGTGCCAAGCCCAGCCGGAGCCCGATCACGTGACCGGGCCCGAACCGAGCCCGATCACGTGACAGCCCGAACGAGCCGAGCCAAACCAGTGACAAGCCTGATCACGTGACAAGTCCGAACGAGTCCGATCACGTGACGGCCCTTCTAACCCGAGGTCCGATCACGTGACCGGCCCGAACAAGAGCCGAACCGTGCCAAGCCGCGACCGATCACGTGACAAGCCCGAACACGAGCCGAACCGTGCCAAGCCGAGCACGTGACGAGCCCGAACCGAGCCGAACCCGTGCCAAGCCCGATCACGTGACGAGCCCGAGCCGAGCCAAACCCGTGCCAAGCCTAGCCGAACCGAAACGACACGTGACCGGGCCCGAACGGGATGATCACGGCCAGCCCGAGCCCGCATGACAAGACCGAGCCCGAAGAACGAGTATGATACGTTACCGGCCCGACAGGAGAACCCAAAACCCGTGCCAAGCTTAGACGAGCACGACCCGAGCCGTGCAGAGCCCGAGCCGGCCGTGCTCGTCCGAGCCGAGCCGTGCGAGCCGTGACGAGCCGTTGCCGGGCGATGCGAGCAGTGACGGGCCGAGCCTAAGAATGAAACGTGACGAGCCGTGCCGTGCCGAACCCGTACCAAGACAGCCGCACCCGAGACACGTGACGAGCCCGAAACAGAGCGTGCCAAGTCAGATCACGTGACGAAGTCCGAACCGTGCCCGATCCACGTGACCGGCCCCGAACCGGCCGGAGCCCGATAACGTGACCGGCCAGAGCGAGTCGCACCCGTGCCGAGCCCGAACCCAGTGCCGAGCCCGGCCCGAGCCGTGCCGAGCGAGCCGTGCCTGCCGAGCCGAGCAGGCCGGGCGAGACGAGCCGAGCCGTTGCCGAGCCGGACACAAGAGTGCCGTGCCGAGCCGTGCCGAGCCGGAAAGCCGTGCCCCCGAGCCGAGCGTGGCCGTGCGAGCCGTGACCGTGCCGAGCCGGGCCCGTGCCGAGCAGAGCTCGTGCAGGAGCCGTTGCCGTGCCGTGCCGAAGCAGTGGCCGTGCCCCGGGAGCCGAGCCGAGCCGTGCAGTGCAGTGCCGAGCCGGGCCGTGCCGCGAGAGGGGGGGGGGGGGGACCCCGGGCCGAGCCGAGCCGAGCCGGATCACGTGACCGGCGAACAGAGCCGAGCAAAACCCGTGCCAAGCCTGATAACGGACGAGCCCGAAACCGAGCCGAACAGTGCAAGCCCGATCAGGGACCGAGCCGAGCCGAGCCAAACCCGTGCCAAGCTACCGAACCGAACCGATCACGTGCCGGCCCGAACCGAGGCTGGTCACGCTGCCAAGCCGAGCCCGATCACGTGACAAAGCCCGAGCCGCGACGAGTCCGAATCACGTGACCGCCCGAACAGGCAAACCGTGCCAGCCAAGCCCGATCACGTGACGAGCCGAACCGAGTCGAACCCGAGCCGGGGCCGCGCCGAGGCCTAGCCTGATCACGTGACGAGCCGTCGCCGTGCCGAGCCGAGCCGAGCCGTGCCGAGCCGAGCCGTGCACGGGCTGAAGCCGAGGCGTGCCGAGCCGAGCGGACGAGCCGGCGGCCGAGCCGTGCCGTGCCGGGCCGAAGCACGAGCGAGCCGCGCCGAGCCGTGGCCGAGCCGTGCCGTGCCGTGCCGAGCCGTGCTAGCCTGACACGGTGACGGCCCCGACCCGATCCGAACCCGTACCAAGCCTAGCCGAACCCGATACGTGACCGGCCCGAACAGAGCCGAGACACAACCCGTGCCAAGCCTGACACGTGACGAGCCCGAACCGAGCCAAACCGTTGCCAAGCCGAGCACGAGTACGAACACGCGGAACGGCCCGAGCGAGTCCGATCACGTGACCGGCCGAACCGAGCGACCCGTGCCACGCCTAGACGAGCCCCAACCGAGCCGGGCCGAGCCGAGCCGGGGCCGAGCCGAGCCGAGCCGTGCCGTGCCGTGCCGTGCCGAGCCGAGCAGAGCCGTGCCGTGCGTCCGTGCCGAGCCGGGCCTAGACTGAGCACGTGACGAGCCCGAAACGACCGACCAAAACCCGTGCCAATGCCTAGCCGAGCCCGAACACGAGCCGGGCAGGGCCGAGCCGGGACGAGCCGGCCGTGCCGAGCGAGCCGTGCCGTGCGAGCAGTTGCCGAGCAGAGGCCGTGCCGAGCCGTGCGTGCCGTGCCGAGAGGCCGTGCCAGAGCCGTGCCAACCCGTGCCAAGACTAGACGAGCCCGAAACACGAGCCGGGCCGATGCCGTGCCGTGCGAGCCGGCCGTGCCGTGCCGTGCCGAGCCGAGCCGTGCCGCGCCGAGCGTGCCGCTCCGCACACGGCGGGCGTGGCGCTGTCATGTGCACGGGGGCCGTCCGGGAAGCGCCGCTCGCAGCGCAGCCGGGCAGGGAATGGCGGGCCGGGGCCGGGCGTGCTGGCGCTGCTCGCCATGGCGCTGCCCGCCTGGGAGCCGGACCCGTAGCTGGCGGGGGGCGGGCAGAGCGAGTACGGGGCCGGCGGGGGGCGATCGGCCAGGGTGATGGCGGGGGGGCTGCGGCAGCCGGCGCCCTTTCCCGCGCGGTGAGGCCGGCCGAGGCTGGGGAATCCACGCCTGTGGAATGCGCGGCTGTGCCTCGCTGCCCCCACGGGCGAGCGGCGGCGGGACACGGGCTGCTGTGGCGAGGCGCGGCGGCCGGGCTGTGCCGCGCGCTCTTGACAAGTCCTTGCTCGTCCTCGCTCGGGTTCTGCGGTCTGTAAGTCTCGCTGCCTCTTACCCAGCGCAGCGATTCCAGAACCAAGTGAACAGGGCTTGCGATAAAAAGCGCCACGGCTCTGAATCTGCTGAGGTGTTGCGTAGTTCCCGACGTGGCAGGAGCATAGAGCAGGGGGACTGCTTGTCATTGCTTACTTCGGCAATTTGGGTTTTTAAATGAAGAGTGGAGTTATTTTACCTTTTGCTGGCATTCGGAAGCGGGGAAGGTGGGGGTACTGCTTATTTGGAGGCAGGCTGGCTGTCCATCTCCTGGGCGGTAAAGAGATGCTCTTGCTTCCCGATGTATCCTGAAGCAGTGAAGCGTGCAGTTGCATCTCTTAAGTGAGTTCCTAAGTGTACTCGTCTCTGGAAGAGGACAGGTATTTAAGACGTCTGGATTTCCAATATTTTTGAAACTAATTTTTAAATATTTTGGGAACATTACTGCCTTTTTATTCCTATTGCTCAAGTCTTTTTTTTTTTTTTTTCCTATGGTGTTTGTGGGGGGGAGGGGGGTTGGTGGATTTTTTGTCAGGGTTTTTTGGGGCCGGGGAGGTGGGTGGTGGGGTGGTTTTTTTTGTTGTGGGGGCTTTTTTTTTGGGGTTTTTTTGTTTAGCAAATTAGAGAAAATTAGTATGGGTTTTATGAAAGGGGAGAGCTGCAGGAATGGACCTGTTGACATCTAGATGGGCAGTGTTCCCTTAGCTCTTTTCTACACAAGAATTGGGTCGTCTCTCTCTCATCTTTCGCTTCTCCAGTCCCATCCTCCTGGCCAAGAGCAGATTCTAGTAACTGTAAGCTATCTCCAGCGTAAAACACCTTCAGAATTTAGGCAAAAGTATTCTGAGTCGTAGGAGGGAAAGTGCCAGTGTCAGAAGGAGTAGTAGCATTAGCGGCTTGAATTTGCATTTGATTCAATTGGTACATCTTTGCACTGGGCACCATATCCCTGTTTATCCAGGTTGCAGGTTGTGCTGCTGTGCAGCCAGCTAATTAGGCTTGGATATTTTATTTTTTTTGTGAGTGCCAGGGATGCCATCCTCTGCTGAGAATTATTCCTAAGTGTGCTGGGTTAATTCATAAACAAAGAACACAGAAAGAGACATACTTGAAGTACATCTCAGAGGGCAGAATGTCAGTCCCTTTAGCGGTCATTGAGGCCCCCCAAAACCATACTGAACTTTTGTGTCCCAACTGCGATTTTTAGTTGTCACTGTTTCTTCAGTGCTGCAAGAGATCGCGTAGCCTCGTGGTCAGGAAAGGGAGAATAGCATGGGACTCTGCAGCACAACAGTGTTGCACTGGCATCATCCCATCAGGGAAGAGGGCAGAGGAAAAATGTGTTTCGATAACAGAGGTTAATAGACAAAAGATGCTTGAATATAACCGGATTGACTGAAAATAGGAATATTATTTAATAGCGCAAAGAGGTAATTTTCTATTTGTTTTTGCATAGGAAGGTGTAAAAATATAAAATACATCAAATATTAAGGCGCATGCCAGATGTGGTCTACCACAAAAGTGAATGAAATAAAGAAAATGCTGTGGTATCTTTTAGCGGAAAGCTAGACAGTTATTTCACATGAATTGAAATCAGGCAGTGTCAAAAATTACTCAGCGTCATTTAAATGTGCATTAATTTTGTCTAGTGCAGTCAATAATAACTGTTGCTACTTAATATGTTTTTACAATTCACCCAATTCATCGCAACAGCTCAGTAGGTTTTGGTTTCTGTCCACAATTTTTTTTATAAGTCAGTCAAAATACAGATCTTTGTGCCACTTCTCGTTTTCTTCAATCTTTCCCCGTATCACGTTCTACTTCTCCACGTGTTATCCTCCTGTTAGTGTTTCAATACTGTGCTGCCACACGTCGTGTTTTGTCAATTGAAAGTAGATAAGATATTCAAGGTATGCAACATACTGGTAACATAGATTTGAAAAAGCAAAAAACAAAAGGGATGGATTGCTGTTAGGTAGTGGAAATCACATTCAAGATAGCTGTATTGCTCTTAGGGGGTCAGGGCAACGTTGGAAAAGCATGTTGGTAGATGGTAACTGTTTGGGTCTAGTTCTGACCGCTTTTTCTAGGGGGATGACATTGGCTGATACCTTGAGGAACTGAAGGTGATTCGTTCATGATGGAAGGAGTTCCTGCTTTCTTGGACAGCAATTATTGTCTTATTCAGGTCAATATGTGCCAGAGAGGAGAAACCCTGCTGACAGCATGTAGTAACTTCATAGATGCTCATTTTACTCTGATTATAAAAAGTGCTTGACGTTTTTCTGCTGTGACAGAAATCCTTAGGTGCTTTTGTTTTTAACTTACTCAGAAGGCGTTGCCGTGAATCTTTAGGCTGGTTGCAAAAGATAACAAATTTTTGTTCCTTGTTGAACTTTAGTAAAAAAAACTAAAGCAACCAAACACCCTACTTCTCGTTTTTGAGTGTATTGACATCTTTCAGGTTGCTGCCTGTGTACGGGGGAAAGCCATCGGGGCTGTTCAGTCGCTTGATGTGTTCTCATGGAGAAGAGATTAGGGGAGACCTCATTGCAGTCTGCATCTCCTCACCAAGGGGAAGCACAGGGCAGGCACTGATTCTTTCTTAGTGCTGGATCTCATAGGACCTGGGGAAGGATGAAGCGTGTAAGGAGGTTAAATTGGTATTAGGGAAAGGTTTTTCCGAGGGTGGTGGGGCACTTGCCTGTCAGAGATAGATGATTGACAGGTTCTCGGGCACAGGGTTGGGGACTCTCAAATTTGGTTTTTTTCCCCCCCACCGGCAGGGCCAGGAACTGGACTTGATGATCTTGTGGGACCGGGTCTAATCCGGGAGATTTCTGTGATTCTGGGATGTAAAACAGTTACCCTAAGAACAGTTAATGAGCTTATCTTCAGAGACTCAATCAGTTTTGAAAAACATGTTGTTTTGTGAATAATGGCTTCTTTACCTTGCTTCATACATAGACAGGTTAGAAATCTAAACATACACATGTAAGGAGGGAACATTCTCTCTCAACTGTTGCTTTCATACCTTTTTTTGGGATTAGCGCAAAGCACTGGGAAGATAAAAATAGACTGCAGATACAGGATTTAAAAGTCAGGGGAGGTGTAGGAATGACATATGTTAGAACCGTTAGCTAAAATCCGCTGATACCAGTTTGCAAGGTGCCTGTTTACTCTGTGAGCGTGGGTCTACTGACAACGCAACTCGGAAGTTCTCATCCACTTTGGTTAACTTTATTTGTTAGAAGCTTCATCTGGCAGAAAACAGACTTTGATGAGTGTTTTACTGAGGGTCCAAATCTGTACATCCATTGCAGTAGGATTTATATGGAATGCACTTTTTACCTGAT
>CM031860.1:36558034-36632180 GCA_018697195.1 Certhia americana
GAGCCGAGCCCGTGCCGTTGTCCGAGCCCCGAGCCCCGTGGCCGTTGCCCGATCCGAGCCCGAGCCGTGCCGAAGCCGAGCCGTGCCGTGGCCGATGCCGTGCCCGAGGCCGAGCCCGTGCCGAGCCCCCGAGCCGTGCCTGTGGGCCGAGCCGTTGCCCGTGCCCGAGCCGGGACCCGTTGGGCCGAGCCGAAATCCGTGCCGAGCCGTGGCCGTTGGCCGTGCCGGGGGGGAAAGCCCGTGCCGTGGGCCCGACCGAGCCGAGGCCGCAGCACGTGCCGGTGCCGTGCCGAGCCGGCCCCCGTGCCGAGCCGACCCCGGGCCGAGGCCGAGCCGAGCCCTGAATCAACTGAACCGGCCCGACAGAGCCGACCAAACTCGTGCCAAGCCCTGCATCACGTGACGAGCCCGAACCGAGCCGAACCCGTGCCAAGACGCCGGATCACTGGGAACCGAGCGCCCCGAGCGAGGGCCCAAACCACGTTGGGCCCAAGCCTAAGCCGAACCGGAAAACCCGATCACGTAGGACCGGCCCCGAACCGGAGGCCTGGGGTCCCCAACCACGTGCCAATGCCCCGAGCCCGAATCACGTGACAACCCGAGCCGAGAAACAGAGTACCAATTCCACGTGGTACCGGCCCGAACAGAGCCAAACCCGTGCCAAGCCAAGCCCGAAATCAACGTTGACGAAGCCCGAACCGAGGTCCGACAAACCCGAGCCGGGCCGGCCGAGCCTAGCCTGGAAATTCACGTGACGAGCCCGTGCCGTGCCGAGCCCCCGAGCCCGGAGCCGTGGGCCGCAGCCGAGCCGTGCCGTGCTGAGGCCGAGCCCGTGCCCAGAGCGAGCCGGCCGAAGCCGCCGTGGCCCCCGAGCCGTGCCGATTGTCCCGTTGCCGTAGCCGAGCCGAGCCGAGCCGAGCCGTGCCGAGCCGTGCCGTGCCGGTGCCGAGGCACGTGCCTAGCCTGAATCAAACGTGTGACCCGGCCCCCCGACCCGATCCGAACCCGGTACCAAGCCCTAGCGAACCCCGATCACGGTGACCGGGCCCGAACAGAGCCGAGCCCAAACCCCGTGCCAAGCCTGATCACGGTGGAACGAGCCCCGAACCGATCCAACCCGTGCCAAGCCCGAGCGAGTCGCCACCGAAATCACCTGGCCCCGGCCCGAGGCCGAGTCCGAATCACGTGACCCCGGGGGGGAGGGGCCGAAACCGTAGCCCGAAAACCCCGGTGCCACCGCCTAGACGAGTCCCCTACCCGAGCCTGGGCCCGAGCCGGAGCCGGCCCGAGCCCGAGCGAGCCTGTGTCCGTGGCGTGGCCGTGCCGAAGCCGAGCCGAGCCCGTGCCGTTCGTGCCGAGTCCGGTACCTAAGCCTGGAATCACGTGAACGAAGCCCCCCGAACCGACCCAAACCTCCGTGCCAAGCCTAGCCGCCAGCCCCCAACACGAGCCCCCGGGGCCCGGGCCAGCCGGGGCCGAGCCCGTGCCGTGCCGAGCCGAGCCCCGTGGCCCCGCGAGCCGTGGCCGAGCCGAGGCCAGTGCCGGGCCGTGCCCTGTGGCCCCCCGTCCGAGCCGGCCCGTGCGCCGAGCCCGTGGCCACAAACCCGTGGCCCAAGGCCCTAAGGACGAAGCCCCGAAAACACGAGCCGGGCCCGTGCCTTGGTGCCGTGCCGAAGGCCCAGCCTGTGCCGTTGGCCGTGCCCGAGCCAGAAGCCGTGCCTATCCGAGCCGTGCCCGTCTTCCCGCCCGCCGGACGGGCCGTGGCGCTGTCCCTGTGCCCGCCCGCTCCGGGAAGCTCCGCTCGCACGGCAGCCGGGCCAGGAGCCAAAGTGGCCGCGGCGGCGGGGCCGGGCGCTGCTCGGCCGCTGCTCGCCCTGGCCGCTGCCCGCCTTGGGGCGTCCCGGACCCCGGGTGAGCCTGGCGGTGGGCGGCAGAAGGCATCGGGCCGGCGGGGGGGCCGAATCCGGGCCCGGGGTGCTGGCGGGGGGGGCTGCGCCGGCCGGCCCCCCGGCCCTTCCCGCCGCGGGATGCCGGCCGAGGCCCTTTGTTATCCAACGCCTGTGGCGACGCCGGCTTGTGCCCTCGCTGCCCCCCCACGGGCGATCGGCGGGGGGGGGGACGGAAACACCACGGCTGCTGTGGCCGAAGCGGGCCGGCGGCCGGGCTTTGGCCCGCCGAGCTCCTTGGACAGTCCCCTTTGCTTTTCGCTCCTTCGCTCGGGTTCCTTCGGCGTCTGTAATGTCTCTGCTGCCCTCTTTACACAGCGGCAGCGATTTCCAGAACCAAAAGTTTAACAGGCCCTTTTGCCCTAAAAAGCTGGCACGGCTCGTGAATCGTCCTTAGTGTGTTTTGCTGTAGTTCACCCGAGGGCCAAAGGAGCCCTAGAGCAGGTGACTTTTCTTCGTACCCTTGTCTTCTTCCTTCGGCCCCCTTTGGGTTTGTTTTTAAACTGAATTTAGTGGGAGTAATTTCCCCTTTTGCTGGAAAATTAGGAAGCGGGGAAGGTGGGGGTACTGCTTCTTTTTGGAGCAGGCTGGCTTTCACATCTCCCTGGGCGTGGGTAAAGAGCTGCTCTTGTCTTTCCCGATGTATTCCCCCCTGAAGCAGTGAAAGCGTTCCTTTGGATCCTCTTCAAGTTCGTTTCCTAAGTTTAACTCCGTACTCCTGGGTAAAGAGGACAGTTTTTTAAAATACGTCTTTGGATTTCAATTATTTTGTTGAAATCCTTATTTCTTGTATTAAATTTTTTGGAACATACTGCCTTTTTTTATTCCCTTTAATTTTGCTCCCAATTCCTTTTTTTGTTTTTGTTTTTTTCCTATGTTTTTTTTTTGGGGGGGAAGGGGGGGGTTTTGGTGTGATTTTTTGGTTCTGTGGGGAGGGGGGCGGGGGAGGGGGGTGGTAGGGGGGTTTTTGTTTTGTTTGTTTGGTCTTTTTTTTGGTTGCTTTTTTTGTTTTAGCATGTTTCGGAAAATTAGTATGGGTTTTATGAAGAGGGGAGAGCTGCAGGAAATGACTGTGGACATCTAGATGGGCAGTGTTCCCTTAGCTTCTTTTCTACACAGAATTGGGGTCTTCTCTCTCTCCTCTCTTCTCTTCTTCCAGTCCCATCCTACTGGCCAAGAGCAGCTTCCTAGTACTGTAAGCTATCTCCAGCTTAAAACACCTTCAGAATTTTAGGCAAAAGTATTCTGGAGTCGTAGGAGAAAGTGCCAGCTGTCAGCAGAGTAGTAGCATTAGAGCTTGATTTGCATTTGATTTCACTTGGTACATCTTTGCACTTGCGCAATATCCACTGTGTATCCAGGTTGCAGGTTGTGCTGCTGTGCAGCCAGCTAATTAGGCTTGGATATTTTATTTTTTTTTTGAGATGCAGGGATGCATCCTCTGCTGAAGAATTCTTCCTAAGTGCTGCTGGGTTCATCTCATTAACAAAGAACACAGAAGATACATACCTTGAAGTACATCTCAGAGGTGCAGACTGTCAGTCCCTTTAGCTGTCATTGAGGCCCCCTCAACCATACTGACCTTTGTGTCCAAACTGCGATTTAAGTTGTCACTGTTTCTTCAGTGCTGCAAGAGCTCTCTTAGCCTCTGTGTTCAGAAAGGAGAATAGCATTGGGACTCCTGCAGCACAACAGTGTTGCACTGGCATCATCCCATCAGGGAAGAGGAGCAGAGAGAAAAATGTGTTAGATCACAGAGTTCATAGACCAAAAGATGCTGAATATAACAGATTGACTGAAAATATGGAATTATATTTAATAGCGCAAAGAGGTAATTTTCTATTTGTTTTTGCATAGGAAGGTGAAAAATATAAAATACATAAATATTAAGGCAGCATGCCAGAGATGGTCTACCACAAAAGTAATGAAATAAAGGAAATGCTGGTATTCTTTAGACTGGACAAGCTATATTCAGTCTATTTCACATGAATGAAATCAGGCTAGGTGTCAAAATATTTACTCAGCAGTCATTAAACTGTGCATTAATTTTGTCTAGTGCAGTCAATAATAACTGTTGCTACTTAATATTTTTTTACAATTCACCCAATTCATCTCAACAGCTCAGTAGTTATTTGGTTTCTGTTCCACTTTCTTTTATACAGTCAGTCAAAATACAGATCTTTTGTGCCACTTCTACTTTTTTCTTCCATCTTTCCCCGTATCACGTTCTACTTCTCCACTGTGTTATCCTCCTGTTAGCGTTTCAATCCTGTGCTGCCACACGTCTGTTTTTGTCTCAATTTGAAAGTATATAAGATATTCAAGGTATGCAACCTACTGGTAACAGTAGATTTTAAAAAGCAAAACAA
Source organism: Certhia americana (assembly GCA_018697195.1). Lineage (NCBI taxonomy): Eukaryota > Metazoa > Chordata > Aves > Passeriformes > Certhiidae > Certhia > Certhia americana. Next base: position 36,562,350 of record CM031860.1, read on the forward strand.
AGGGAGTGTTAAATCACCATTCAAGAATAGCTGTATTGCTCTTAGGGGGTTCAGGGCACGTTGGAAAAGCATGTTTGTAGTGGTAACTTGTTTGGGTCTAGCTTCTGACAGCTTTTTCTAGGGGATGACCTCTGGCTTGTCACATTAGGAACTGAAGGTGATTCTGTCATGCTGGAAGGATGTTCCTGCTTTTCTTGGACAGCAATTATTGTTCTTCTTCCAGTGTCAATCCTGTGCAGAGAGGAGAACCCTGCTGACAGCTGTAGTAACTTCATAGCTGCTCATTTTACTCTGATTATAAAAAGTGCTTGACGGTTTTCTGCTGTTGACAGAAAATCCTTTAGGTGCCTTTTGTTTTTTTAACTTACTCAGAAGGCTTTGCCGTTAATCTTTAGCTGGTTGCAAAAGATAACAATTTTTTGTTTCTTGTTAGAACTTTTAGTAAAAAAACTAAAGCAACAAAACACCCTACTTCTAGTTTTCTGATTGTCTTGACATCTTTTCAGGTTGCTGCCTGTGTACCAGGGGAAGCCATACATGGGGCTGTTGCAGTCGCTTGATTTGTTCTCATTGGAGAAGAGATTAAGGGGAGACCTCATTGCAGTCTGCATCTCCTCACAAGGGGAAGCACAGGGCAGGCACTGATCTCTTCTTATTGCTGATCTACAATAGGACCTGAGGGAATGGCCTGAAGCTGTGTCAGGGGAGGTTTAAATTGGATATTAGGGAAAGGTTTTTCACCGAGGGTGGTGGGGCACTGCCTGTCAGAGATAAGATGCATTTGGACATGTTCTCGGGCACAGGGTGGGACTCTCAGACTTGTCCCGTGCAGGGCCAGGAACTGGACTTGATGATCCTTGTGGGTACCTTCTAACTCAGGAGATTCTGTGATTCTGGGATGTAACAGTTACCCTAAAGAAACAGTTAATGAGCTCTAATTTCTTCAGATACCTCAATCAGTTTTGAAACATGTTGTTTTAGGAATTACTGGCTTCTTTACCTTGCTTCATACATAGACAGGTTAGAAATCTAAAAATACCACATGTAAGGAGGGAACATTTTCTCTCTCAACTGTTGCTTTCCTCACCTTTTTTTGTGGCTTAAGCTGCAAAGCACTGGGAAGATAAAAATAGCTGCAGATACAGGATTAAAATCTCAGGGGAAGGTGCTAGGAATGACATAATGTTTAGCACCTTTAGCTTAAAATCCTCTGATACCAGTTTTGCACAGGTGCCTGTTTCCTCTGTGAGCGTGGGCTCTACTGACAAAGCAACTGAATTCTCATCCACTTTGGTTAACTTTTTTGTTAGAAGCTTCATCTGTCAGAAAACAGACTTTGATGGAGGTGTTTCCTGAGGGTCCAAATCTGTACATCCATTGCAGTAGGATTTATATGTAATGTCACTTTTTTCTGATGGATTTTAGTATTGCAGGATGGAATATTACACAAGACAGTTGCGTTAATACTGGTTAAGCATTTGTCTGGCTTTGCACAAAACCTCTGACTTTTGTTGCCTAATTAGTCATCTGATATCCCTCCTACCCTCCTTGTTTTGACTCTTCCTCACTTTGAAAATTAAATGGCCTTTTGTGTTTGACTTTTTGTTCCAGCTGTGCAAAAGGCTGTCATTGCACTGCAGTGAAATCTAGGAAACAAAAAGATGCTGGTTCTATACCTTTACCTCGTGTGTTGGAAAACCAAACTTCTCATGCTTTCTCCCACCAGCTGGAAACAGTAGAAAGAGATAACATTATAACACACAGAAATCAAGACAAATTTAGAATTTCTCTTTCCAGTTGTAACAAATTAGGCCAGTGTTTAAAGTCAGTGGCATTGTGTTTTCTATATTAATGCATTAAAAACAGATAATAAGATTAGCCCAAAGAGAACATTGACATGAGTTAACTTCTTTGTCCCAGTTACATAGGTGCTGGAGATGTTGTCACAGTTTTCTCTGGAACCAGAATAAGGACACACTAGTAATCTAATTAATACAGCCTAATAAATACTGGAAATCAAGGGTGTGGAGGACAGGAAGTGGTGGAAGGATCACTCCATATTTTGTTTGTGTTCTGTCTCCCAAACAATTATGCTTTGGGAGATTTTCTACAGGTTCCCAGAACAGTACATGTGCCTTTCCTTTTTCTTAGTGAGAAATATTGTACTCCCAGGAGCTTACTGAACTTCTCACACAGTTTCAGGACCAAATCTGGCCTGCTCTCAACTGGCTTGAAGCACAAGTGTGGGTGGCCAGTAGGCATTTGCTTGTATGTCACTGGGTAAAACATAGAATTACAGTTGTGGCATGTATATATGCATATGTTTATGTATTTATATGCATGCTTTATTTAATTGATAGAAAAACAACCTTGCATTCACTTAGAGTACACCTAAAATAGTTCTCAAACTTATATTTGTAACTAGCCATGCTCCCAGGAATGTAGGTATATTGTTTAGTTACTTTCCTGAATTGCACACCACGCAATGTTTAGCAGCACTCCTCCACACTGAATCCAAAGTCCTGCCATACAGCTCATTCCACCAGCTGAGGGACTGCCCAAAGTTCATTGTGCTTTCCCTGCCCCAGCTGCACAGTGCACTACACATAATTAGGAATGACACTATAAAATGGCATTATGAATTAGATGAACAGAAGAGACTGGTCCATACTGAAATCTAAGGTTCCTGAACTTGTATATAGGAAAATACTTTTGAAGTGCTCTTCATTAAATCATACGGAGTAAAAATATATACAGTTTTTGTAATCATCATACCCTTATGTTGCTGTAGACTGTGTTAGACAAGTTGTCTAAAGATGTGTCAGACAGCATGGGGAAGTTGCTGCTGGTCCTTCCTCTTTTATTTTCCTCATTCCAAAGGCCCAAGACTTTGAATTAACAGTCTAGTCCTAAAGGTTTAATTCAAATCTAAGTCTACTAGAATAATAATAGTGTTTTAACAAAGAAGGTAAATAGTAATGTTTCATTATCTTTACAGTATGGAGAAGAGTGCAGGAGTAAAATGTACCCCCCTTCAGGACCAACGTAAGTAATCCAATTCAACTTGTGTAGCAAATTATAGAGAAGTTGTGATTTGCAAGTCTGGACAGGTTTTTTTTCTTGAAACTTGTTTCTGTTGCAGGTCTACAAAATGCTAGTTACAGGTGGGAAGCACCTATTTTTGTCAAATGGTTTTTCAGAGCCTTCTTTAAATTTTACCTCTGGTGTTTATCTCTCAGGTTCAAAGGGAATATACCAACATATGTCATAAATCTTGACTTACCTCCCAGCAAAAGGTGGGATGACTTGATGCGTGACAAAAAGACAGAGGTAAGAAATGCAGAGCTTGCTCTGAAGCTTAGCAAATATAAAACTAGCACATAGCCTTTTATTTTTGAGAAAAGTTTTAAAAGGAATACATATGCTGAAAGTATCTGAAAGGGATAATATTTCCAGTTTACTTTTCTATATGATTCCAGTCCGAAATAAGTGCTTGGGTAATTTTTCTGTTTAACAATTAAGCTAGCAGCAGCAAGTGTAGAGACACTGGTGTTTGGGATGTAGAGGTATAAAAAAAACAGTGTGCCATAAATAAGTGTGTGCCATTCCATTTATCAAATCTCCTTAGTTGTGAAGTGGTGCAGAATGAAGAGGGAGCACTACACCAAAGCCTTGGTCAACTGAAGTGAAACTGAGGCAGTATCTCTTCTCTGCACCTCCCTACTTCCCTCAAAGTGCTGCATGAGACGATGAAATGGCGAGGGGGAAACTAAGAACTTCCTGCCTTTTTCAGGAATGCTGGTTCTAGCACTGGTGTTTACATAGCACAAATAATTTTTTTTTTTATATTTGAGCCTATTTCAAACTACTTAAAACAGCTGTTCTGAAGATGGCTGAAAATTCAGTTCAGTAATTTTTAATTTCTCAAACAAGGCAAGGGCTTTTTGCTATATCCCTTGACTTTGGCCTTTCCACTCTGAAAGCCAGACAAATTCTACGTACATGCTAATATTTATTTTAAAATTCTCATTTAAGCTAGTGGGCGTTGGAAGCTTCAGGTTTCACCTTAAATTCTGAAGAGTTTTATTTCTTGTGTACTTTGGAGTTAGATCGCATGGAGTGGAACTCTTATTTGCGATATTTACATGTTGTAAATAGAAATCATGTGCTTAAATAAGAAATTTAGTGAGTGTTTTTGTCTTCAGCATCAGTGCTTAAGCAAAGAGCTTGAAATTAACATTCCCAAAGATAGAAGAGTGCAGAGTATTAAAATGTGTTCAAAGGAGCAGATGAGCATGGCTTTCCTGTAGTTTATTATTTCTGGTAGAAGGACATATTGGAATTAATCAAGAAAGTTGCTTAAAAAAATCTTGACGAGTGATTCTAGTGGGGAGTTGGAGGTATTTGTCTCACCAAGAATGTGGCATTTGGCACTTTATTTAAATTTTTCTCAAGAAAGTGGGTTTTTTTTCAAAAGTCTGTCAAGGAGTTCTGTTAGTAGTCTAGCAATTCTTATGCTTAAAATCTTCTATTCAACAAAAGTCTTGCTCTTTTTAGCTGAAGACTGTGGTCCAGAATATTAAAGATATAGCAAATACCTTCTTCCCCAGTGGCAAAGTTGTTGACATAGTGGATAACAAAATAGTAAGTATTTTCAGCTTAATTATTTTATTACTGTATGCTCTGGCTACAGAATGAGAATGCTTCTAAATCTGGCAATTAAGAACTTTCAAAGTTACTAATTTACAAGTTCTTAAACCCACTTCCAGAACAGAATAAAAAGGCTATTTCAAACAGTCAGTCAGTCTGAAATTTTGCCTTCTTGTCTACTCTGAGTGACTGAAACCATTAAACAAAAAATGCACATCTCTTCCGCCTCTAATTTTTCCCGAGAACTTTTCAAGTTTGGATTGGTAACACTAGACAAATATGCAACAGGCTTAGTTACTGTAGCAAAAGACTTGACTGAATTTTCTTACCATTTTCCACTTCCTTTAAACAGTACAGTAAAATCAGATTTTGAAAACTGTAATAAATGTCTCATTATGGGGACAACGTTGACCAGGCCTCACCTTAAAAATTAGTTTGATTCTGATTAAAGCAATTTGGCATGGAACAGAGGAAAGCAGTGTAGGGTTAGAGACAGATCTCTACCTCATCTTTAGTTACAGCGTCTCCTTGTGTGCCTGAGTGGAGTGAACATAAAGTCAGCTTTTGCAGGAAATAAATGGAATAAACATTCCATGCCAATGTGTGGAAGTCAGGGATGCCCATAAACGCTGACACTGAGCTCCATTGCAATTGAGCTTTTAATATGTACGAGTCCTACTTCACTTCTCTATGTGTTGGTGCTAAGAGAGACTGTGCTTATGTTTGTTGCTCACGTCAGTGTTCGGATAAGTTAAGAGTTTTACTTCCCTTAAGTATGTACTTATCTGCAAACATCCTCAAGTTCTACAGGCTGCAGAGAAATCAAACACTCAACAGTTGTGAGAAAAGTGTGCCCCTTGAGGAGACATTTGTTATAAGTAACAAAATACTGTTAGTTTAAACATATACCATACAAAACCTTTCCTTTCAGGCTCATCTGACTGCCACACTTCCTTACCCTTTCAATGAAGAGCTCCAAGGGATTGCAAATTCATCTGGGATTCCTTTGGGTAACAGTTTCCAACACTTTATTAACATAGTGGAAAGCTAGGATACAGACTTGTTTTAAGTTGGTGTGTTTGCCAATAAGCAGTTGTAGTCATCTGTGACTTTAATAAATCATTCATTAAGTAGTTAAAACAATAAATTACATCTCACACTAAACAAAAACAGTGTTTTAGAGGAGAATGGAATAAATTACATAAGCCTTTTATCATGCTGGGACTTCTCTGCAGAGCTGTAAGTTCTCACTCCTAGGTTTTGGGAAGTGGAACAAGTCTCAGCTCCTGTGCACCAAAATTTGAGGGAATCCTTTATTCTTGTTGGTTTTGCACTCTACTGTGTCAGTGCTGCTGACATAGAAAGAAGTCAAGGCTTGGTTTCCTGCTACACTTTCTTTCCCTTGTGGTCCTTGCCGTGTCCTTCTGCCTTCCCTCTGTACCTCCTGCAAAGGAATGCCATTCCAGGTGAGGAACAGGCACTGAGTTCTTCCAGAACTGAGACAGAGAAGGACCACTGCCTGTTTGCACTGCTTCCCTCATGCAGGAGCAGTACACCTGCTGCTAGCAGCAGCTCTTATGTGGCAGTAAAGGTACCTATAGCAGCTTTCTTCTTTAAAGTGAATTTTATAGCTTGTTTTGAAAGTTTCTAGAGGAGGAAGTAGCAATGACTGTCAGCTTTGTGCATTGTAAGGCAGAAGATCAGGGGATTCTGATCCCTGTATTAGCCTTTCAGGAAGTTCTTGATTTTGCTGAACCAGTCATTTTAAAGATCAAAGGAGATTTAAATTGAAATTTTTAGCAGAAATATTAGAGAATACTGAACTTCTACTATGCTTTTTTCTAACCTTTTTTTCCTGTTCATGGCAAATTTCAAACTACTGAACTTTGTTTCTTTTTCTTTTTTTTTTTTTTTTCTAGGGGAAATCGTTATTTTTAACATCTTTTATGAAATTTTTACTGTATGTACATCAATAGTGGCAGAAGATAAAACAGGTAATGCAATCCAAAATAGTGTTAACAGTTTTCTTTTATGCAGAAGAGGTTATGCAAATACAGTCCTCCTCAACTGCAGGCAGTAAGGTCTATTAAAGAGACTAAAAGGTAATAATAATGCCTAAGGACTGATAAAGGTAGTCCTTGAGAAAGAGAATAAGAGTTCATAAGTGTCTTAGGTTTAAAAAAAGGACAAAAATACTTTCAAAGATAGTTTGGGTTTTGTTTTGTTTTGTTGGATGGTGAGGTTTTTGTGATTGGTTGGTTAGGGGTTTTTTTCATAGGTGGTATTTGTTTTTCTAGGAGAAAGAAACACTAGCAGCACACCTGTAACTTTCTCAGTGCCATTCAGGATTTTGCATCTAGTTTCTAGATATTGCATGTGTCTGCTGGTAGAGAAAATGGACAGTCTCTTCTAAGAAAAGAGAGTCTTTCATTCTCCTATTTAGTTCTGCAGCCCTTGTCTGCATCTGTTCCAACTTAGGAAGTTTCTAAGGGATTCTAAGAGGGCTTACAAACATGTTACTTTTAGAGGAACCCCAAGATGTTGCCATTGCATTAAGATAATGTAAAGAGATTTGAGGCTGAGATGGACAGCAGATTACAAGATTACTTGATTTCAGTTATGGCAAAACACTTCTCTGAGCAATAAAACCCCATCATTATATTGTGGGTATGAAAAGGGCAAGTAGAGAATGCTATTTTCCTTGTACACTTTCCCAGGTATTTGGCTGCTTACTCATTTCTTGGGTTTCTAAGCTGAAATTTGTCTGTTTCTTTGAAAATTATATTTAATTATTTATTGTTGTACAGGGAAACTGTACCACGCCAGAAACTTGGATTTTGGACTCTTCCTAGGGTAAGTACTTAAACTTGTGACTTTTTTTTTTTTTTTTTTTTAAACCCAAATTAAAAGCAAACTGAACTTGTAATGGCTACATACATTCTTTGAGTCTTCTTTGGATGTCCCTAAGACTGTGACAAGTAATCTTCCAATCTGTGTTGTGAAAAAAGCCTAAAATGAAAAGATCAGGATGTTTTGCTGATCTTGTATCAAACTGCCCCAAGTGCATCAAGAACAGTTGTGTTTTGCTACTTACTTTTTTCTCAGCTCCAGTTCAAACTGTCTCAAACCAAGGAATGGCCCTTGTAACCTGACCTCTGAGGCACAGTGTATCTTGTTCTTTACATAATGGGATCAGAATCAGTTTTAATATATGCAGTGAAATGGGGATTGGATTCGGGGTTAGTGTTTTAATGACTTCCTACCCCCCAGTTATTGTACTGTGCTCCACTGGCACTTCTCATCATTCTTCATTTCCAAACTCACTCTGTAGTTTGTTGCCCAGCACTCATTATTTCTCGTTTCATACCCCATGATCAGGTAGTTGAGTATTTGCTTTTATTACCCCAGTATATTTTATAACATCACTCATTCAGATGATGCTCAATGCACAATTGGAATTTAAATGCTCGTCTTTATTAAAATTCTTACCTACCTATTAAAAACTCACATGTTGTCTACTGTGACTCCACCCATCCCTCGGTTTGGCTTGTGTTGGACTTCTCTCACTTGTCAGAAATACTGTGAATATGCTTCTTGAAAATTAAGGAAACTTTCAAAGCTAAGCCCAGAATCTGGATCATTTCCAGAGAATTTAATGGTCTGCTAAGTGCTCTTTATCAACCTTTTGCCTACAAACTGGTCTGGCTTACCTTACAAACTAGAATTGGTACTTCTCATCATGTAGAGCAAATCCAGTAGTACATGGCTTCTTTTCTGCCTTTGAAAAATAAAAATTTGAGGTTTGATGTCACAGGCAGTACCTCTGTCTCCCTTTGTCAGCTGGTAGAGAACCAAGCTGTGTTCAAGCCAGCTGTGATAGTGGTGCTGTTTAATCCTGAGCAATATATGTGCTCTTGGTTCAAACAAAACTTAGTTCTTTTCACTGCCTGCCTATGCATTTAGACATCTTAGAGGTTCCTTGCTGGTGCTGTGCAGGTAACTGCAGAGCAATGATGTTGGCTGACGTGAGTAAGATCAGAGGACAGACATCACACACAGGATGTCTGCCTGCTGTCAAGGGAAGCTTCAAAAACTACTGAGAAAGGGAGGTTTCAAATGTACTGTCTCCTGCAGGTGGGATGTTAAAAATAATTCCTGGACGTTAACTCGGGAACTGAAGCCTTTAGTGGTACTCTTGGACTTTCAGAGAAACAACAAAACAGTGTTCAAGTCCACAAATTTTGCAGGATACATAGGCATGGTGTCTGGAGTCAAACCAGTAAGTATGGGGATGGGGCCTTGACAATTTGTTACAAATGCTTCAGACTTTCCTTTAATATTTAAATTTTTCTGCTTTCATGCTCTGCCTTGGGATGTTTTCCAGTAAATGATCTCTTAATTGTTCTGGTGCATAGCATAGCTACTTGAAAACAGATCAAAGTAAAAAATGTTGCACCCTTCCTTGTGAAAGGACATTGCCTAAATGAAATGTTTCTGTTTGGATAGCTCTTAAAAATAGCATTGAATTTCGAATGTTAACCGGAGTGAATACAAAGTGCTGAAGTGGTTAGAGTTTTTTGCTGACTAATAGCTAATGCTGTGATCCCAGAGGTGAAACAGCACACTTGTGCTATTTAATTCTTTCTCCAATCCTTCCTGGAAAAGGCAATCCTGCATTTTAAGATTTTTTTGTTGTGTTTTTGTTTAATAGGCACCTGAAATCTGGGGTTTATATACATCTTAAAAACTAGCAGTTCAGAACTATACCACAACTTCTCTTTTTCTACATGCTCTATCTTCTATTATAGGTAGTCTTTCTTCTTGTAGAGCATTTCTGGCATAAATCCCTGCATTATATCCATTTATTTTTGTCTTCTGCTCAAATAAATTGGGAAGATTCCATTCAGAAAATGATTCAATGTAGCTGAATTTAGTTTTTGTCTGAAATATTAGTTGGAGAAGACGGAGATTTTGAGTTTGAATTGTGTGCTCCAAGTAGCATGGACTACAGTATGTGCAGCTGCATACCCATGTGAATAGTAGTAACATATCAGGGTGTGCTTAGCTCTGGGACTTCAAAATCTGTCCTCAAACTAGAATAGTACTCAGAGGTCTGAGAAGGTGGTGACATAAAGCAGGGAAAGGAAAACTGCTAATTCAGCAATGCAACAAAGACCAAGAGGGAAAAATGGCCACAGGCTTGACTTGCTTAGCATAAGAGCATGCCTTGCTAATTGTCTGCCAGGTCAAAAAACTCATTTCTACTTATTTAAGCCGTGATAAATTAGGTTCTTCTCTACATGAACTTATCTTGCAGTTTGTTACTCAAAGGGGAAGAGTCTAACAAACAAGAAGCTCAATTGACATCTAAATTGCAATGCTGCCTCTTGTTTATTACTGGTACTCGTGGGCTGGCAATGGCTGAAGGTTGGCTTGTTTATTGCTTTTCAGAACTTGTTCACTCTGACAATGAATGAGCGTTTCAGTCTTGATGGTGGTTATGTGGGTGAGTAATGCTCATTTATTTCATTATTTCTGCACAAGTTTTCCAGACCTTAAGCAAACCAGTTACTGTAATAAACAGGCACACAAATGGTGAAAAGATTGCAGATAAGTAAGATAAAGCACAGCTCATTTTAAAACCAGCTGTGAAAGTTAGAATAGCATGAGTAAACTGTCTGAAAACAAATTACTGTGATATTTTGCAGGAATCTTCGAATGGTTTCTTGGTAGAAGAGATGGTATGTGGATGGGCTTTCTTACAAGAACAGTATTAGAGAATGCTACAAGGTATTCCCTCTCCCTCTAAATATTACGCTTCTTTAATCTGCTTTGCATTCAACTAGCATGAATACTGTAGATGTAGGCTTAAAATCCACTGATACCTTCCTAGAGGCCTTAACTTTAAATAGTTCTGGGTTTGCTGGTACTCTGCAGGCAAAGCACCACACATGATCCCTCAAATATTTTTTTCTCAGATTTCTTTTTTCCTGATGAGCCTGTTGGTAATCTAAATGTGTAACAGCATTCTGCATCAAAGCACATCCAACAGGTACTAATGCATTGTAGGAAATAAGCAGAAACAAAGTTGTTATGCAATGAATTTAATTCAGTGGAATATGACACAGTGTGTCATCACCTTACTCACATTTTAAATGTAGAAAAAGTGCGAAGACCACCTCTAAACAATCATACTTTAAGTACAAAATGAGACAAGAAGCTTTGCTTAAATGTGTTCCTTTATCATGTTCCTGTCTCCTCATGTATGCATGAAAGAGGTAGAAAGGCTTAACTACCCAAACGTTTCCTGGGTCTGTGAAACTTGTTCTTCAATACTTGAACCATTTGTAGCATTAAATAATCCAACGTTATTTTACCCACAGTTACCAGGATGCAAAAGACAGACTGGCAAAAACAAGACTGCTGGCTCCAGCTTACTTTATTCTGGGTGGAAAAAATTCTGGAGAAGGGTGTGTGATAACTCGATCCAGGACAGCTGCTCTGGATATCTGGGAGTGAGTATGCTTGACCTGACACAGTTTTCCAGAAGAGGACAGGTTACACCAATAATTGTGTGCTCTGTTTCTTGTGACTGCTGTTGTACAAGAACTTACTTCTTTGCCATCATTCAAAAATACCACAGCAAGCCTAAAAAAAAAATTCATCTGTATATAGTATATACTGTATATGTGTACTTACTATATATGTAGAGAAGCAAAAAACAAACTTAGACCTCTTTTCCAGCCTTGATGTCAAGAAGGGCACGTGGTATGTGTTAGAAACCAACTACGATCGCTGGAAGCCTCCCCTGGTGCTGGATAATCGTAGAGGACCTGCAATGAAATGTCTGAACCAGACAACACAAGAGGTAAACGTCCTTCAGATTCCTCATATCCTGCTGGTCTGAAACTCCCAAGTTGCAGTACTGACCTGACACAGCCAGGAGCATTCAGCTTATTTTCAAGCACAGCTATAATGACACAAGTGGCTGATGATTTTGTCATAACTTGTCTCTGCTTCTGGGTTATAAGAAGCTGGCTCTTTACATGGGGGAGGTTTGTGGGGTTGTTATTTATTCATTTGTTGATTTGTTTGAGGTTTTTTGGAGTATTGTTTTGTTTTTTGGTTTGGGTTTCGGTGGTGATTTATGGAGGGGTTGGGTTTTCAGGATTCTTTTTTATTTGGTTGGTTTGTTTTGGGCTTTTTTTTCATCTAGGTTGGTTTCCTGGAAGTATTTTCAGCAGGAGGGTACACCTTAGAGATACTTTATGAAAGACTTGTGGTGTTTTCAGGGTGGTTTTACCAGTGAAATTCAAACACACAATCGGGCAGCTTCTTTCACACACTTCAGTGTGCCGTGCTCTGCTAAGATCAGGTCTGGTCAAGTTTTTGCAGCCCACATTTTTCTGGTAACAAAGTGTTATGGGTATCTTGTACTCTTAAAGCTGTATTTTGTTATTTAAGTGATGTGTAAAATAGTTAGTTCTCAGCATTTACATTAACAGGTCAATGTCCCTTAATATCAGTGTATTATTTTCTTGCAGAATCTCTCCCTACCAGCAATTTATGATATTCTCTCGACAAAGCCTGTCCTCAATAAGGTAATGCTTCTATTTTTGCAGGGATTTAGAGTGGGGAGCAGACTACTAACTACTATACATCTGAGGAGGAGGCTTCAGCAGTACATTCAGGGTTTTTTAGGTGAAAACATGAATGTAAAAACAAATTTCACATTACTTTTGAAAAGCAAAATGTAATTGCTGGAATAGCTGTTTTCCAAAGGCCCTACAGCTTTAAAATTCAGGGCAGACTGAGACCTTGCCTTATAGTTGGCCCTGGTTTGAGGCAGCAGCCACTCTGCAGACATCTTGAGCACCCTTCTAACCAAAATAAATGTGTGATCTGTCTTGTAATTCACATAAAACAAGTTAATATACCTCACGATTTAGGCATATTACAGGCACATTATTCTTAAAAACAAGATGTTTTAGTCCAAACTTGAAATTTTGGTGTTTAGGGAAAAAACCCCGAAGGAAATATTTTTTAAGAGTTTTTGAATGATGAAGTTTAGTTCCTTTGTTAAGTAAAGGCAGCATTCTTGACTGAGAACACACAATTCATACTTGCATGTTGTTGACTAAAGAAGGTAAATGCTCATTTTAGTAGAACTGTTCAGCTGTATCAGAGAGAGTTTTTCACTAATTCCTGTAATGCGGTTTATTTTTTTTTCTTCTTCCTCCCCCCTGCCCGTTAGCTGACTGTGTGCACAACGCTGATGGAGGTGTATAATGGCCATACAGAGACTTACCTGCGGGAATGCCCAGATCCCTGTAGTCCTTGGTAGCCCTGTACCTCTCCTGTGTTGGAAGCTGCTTGTCCTAATTGGCAGTCCTCCACGAGAACATGCTTCTGGAAAGAGATCACTCAGTCTAACTCCTTTCTTCAGAAATCTAATGGCTCTATAGAAATGGCAAAGCGCTTCTAACAATGAAGGACCCTATCTCACAGCAGACTTTCTTGCTTTGTAACCGCCAGTTCTGCTGACAAGAAATGTATCCTTATGAGTGTCTGGTATGATTTCAGCCATTTCTGCCAAATGAGTTCAGCAGTTAGTTCTAGATCTCTTCAGTCTTGGCAGTATTGTTGGTGTGTTGTTGGTTGGGGGTTTGTAAATTTTTAGTTTTTTGGTGTGGTTTATTTAGATTAAAGTCCTTCTAAAGAACACAAGTTACAATGGCACCTACCAAGCATCAAAAAGAATTTGGCATAAAAAGACCATCTGGGACAAAACAATTCTGTTATTCTTTCATAAGCACTTAAAATTAATTGCTGTTTTTCTGGTATAATATGAGGATATGTCTGATATGCCCTTTTATAAAATAATGTACCAAGTGTCATATTTAGTTACAGAAACAAGGTCTTGGGGAAATACCTGAAACAAGATCTGATCCAAGAATGTCGTGCTACTGATATATGACTCTTTTGCTGAAGCTCTTTCTTGGCCTGTTAACAAATGTGGGTTTTTAATACAGGCTTTTCTGTTGTCTCAAAAAAAAAAAAACAAACTAATGCAATAAAGAAAAGATACTTTCTGTGACCAAAGTACTCATGTACTGATTTTGTACTTCAGTCTAAGATATCATGAATGTTAGATACCATATGGCATAAACTGCTTTCATTTCCAAATATACTGAAAGACTGATTTCTTCTGGTTTTGTAAACTGGTAGTTAAAGCTACTATCATAATAAGGCAGTTGGGTTGTTTCAGGAGGATTTTGGCTGGTTGGGTTTTTTTGAAAATGGGGAAAGGAAGCCAAGTTAGATTACACCATTGTCTAGAATTCAGGTTAAGAAAGAAAGATCCTTCAGAGAGAAGAAATAGCACCCTAATATCCTAGGAAGCAGATAATGTAGGAGGCAGTAGTTTTATCTGTAACACTGGCTGCATTGCTGGGACTATTTTACAGTTCCAATTCCTGTTTTCTAACACATGAAGAGAAGACACTGCAGAGTGAGCTTATGTACGTTGGCTCCCTTGTAATCTTTCCTTAACCCCCTAGGAAAGAGATGCTATTCATATCCAATTGCACCAGGAATTCAAAGTTGCCAGGAATGTAAGGGAAGTGTTTGCTCTCTCTTTAGTGTTTACAGAGACAGTATTGCATAAGGTATTCCAATTAAAACCTGCAAGTTCATGACATCCAGTTACAGTGGGACTCTTGATGGCTAGGACATGCAGAACAATATTAGTGTAATGCAGAAGTTGAGTGCACAGTATACTACAGCTTCCTGCTCCAAACACTGAAGGGTACTAAATTTTTTTTTTTTCCATATTTAGAAATTTGACACTAAGAAGTCTACAGAAGGGGAATCAAGTGATTGCCCAAAATAATCTCTTCAGGGAAGAAGTGGTGGATTCCCTAACCCTGGACATTTAAGAGTCAGCTGAACAGTGTGCTGGGCCTTCTTGTCTAGACTGGACTGGCTGATCATTGATGTTCTTTTCAGCTCCATGTTTTATGGTTAAAAGATAACCTTTAATCATTCCTTCTCTCAGTTGCCAGGCTACCATTTTACTGCAAACTCAGTTTTTATTAGAAGCTCTCCTTCCAACAGCACTGGAAGAAGCAGGGACAACAGAAATGCTATTTACCAAATAATTTTAGCAGCTGATAAAGAAACACTTTATTCTGGTTGAAGAAAATGAAGCACTGTTATTCTAGGCCTTAGAACAATGTCTGTAGTAGCACAGCAAGAGGCAATTCAGGGGGATGTAACACTGACAAACTGAGAGCACACAGAAATCAACAGCCCACTGATTAAACCAGGGCCAGTCTAGTTGTACATCTAATTTCTTTTGTAACTGAAGCATGCAAGCAGAAGTGTGTTAGCATGATTGTATACCAGTGTCCATTTTTAATCTTAACTATGAATATTGAATCTCTGTAAACCAAATACAATGACACAATTTAAATTAGTGAAAAATGCAGCTCCTGGGTCATTTGATTCATAAAAGACAATTAAACCAATTTAGATGTTGGAGTCTGTACTGTGAAGAGCCCATCACACCTTTCTGAGTGTACACCTGGTAGGGGATTGTTCAGATTTATGTGGAATGAAGTTGTGTAACAGCCATAATCAAATTAATTTGCAATTTAAAAATCAGTTTACTTGCTTAATTAGTCTTGTCCCAGTTTAGCATATGTAGAACAAGGCAGTGTAGACTATTTACAGTTATTAAGTAATATCCCTTGTGCAAGACAATCCACATTTCCACACTTGAAATTGCTTTACAACTGCAAAAGGACAGCTAAATTCCATGGGTGTCTGGCTAGAGCTTGAATGCCTATGCTGCTACTGACCAAAATAAACTAAGCTATTTAAAAACAAAACCCCCAACAACTGTATTACTGTGTCTGTCTTAATATACAAAAAGCGATGAATGTGATTAATTGCTTATTGATTTAACCTTCACCTGTCAAGTATGGAAGTTTTCTCAAGCCAGACAAAAAGTTTAATTTGCTTTTGTTACAGATAGACATATCTATTTTAATGTCAGTTTACTGCCTTCCCCATGCTGCTGCTGCTCTAGGCACAGTGATGGAAGCTAAGACCATTTCACTGAAGAAATGCTTGCAGCTACTTGCAATGTTCAGATTTTGTTTAGCTTTATTTACACCTTTTATTTTACGTAGAAAGACACAGTGACAATGGGTGTGGTTTTTTTATATTAGTTTGCTGCACATATAGTTGAGATACTTCACAAGCACTGAGGGGTTGGTATGATTACTTTTTCTTAGGTTTGCTTTTTTACCAGGTCAAGTAACCAGCTATATATATTTTTCTCTTCAAGTTTACAAAAGAGATTTATGCAGCTTTCCTAATTCTGTTGTGAAAAAAATCAAATAGTTGCAAAAAAAAAAAAAAAAGTCAATAAGTGAGCGACAAGGAAAGCATACTTTTGGATTATTACTGCGTAGCCTAGAAAAACCAGCCTCAGTCTTAGCTTCTAACAGATTTACTGTTTATGTAAATGCAAAGAATTAGTCCAGTTTACTGTAAAGCAGATTAAATAAGGTGTTACAGAAGAGACCAAGCTGTTTGGGTGCTGGCATTTAAATTAAAAAAAATAAATTAAAAAAAAATAATAATAATTTGACAAGAAATTCCTTCACCTTTATGGTTTCAGGAACCCATTCAGTGAAGCCCCATACCATTTCAGAGGAAGAAAGAATGTCATCTCCCATGTTAAAAAGCAAAATTTTGGCAGTTAATGAGGACAGGAGAAGGCAGGAATTTGAATTTTACCAAAATCAAGCAATAGTTCTGGGACACACATGCAAGTGAGTTTGCTTTAGAATCAATTACAAGTCAAGGCTTTGCTTAGAAGCAAAACTCCAGAGCAGGGCCCAGAGGTGTCCTGGCAAATATCTGCAAGGAAAGCAGCAAGAATAAGTAAAAGACTTTCACTGGAGTGACCAGGCATGATGGAGAGTGGATGGACAAGAAGCAGGTGAGAGCTTCAGGCAGACTCCACAACTAACAATGCAATACTCCTTCTTCACAGCACAAACACATTCCTGCTTTCAGTTCTCTGGACTACATGTTCAAGGAGAAAGAAATGCAAAGTAAAAGTTTGGATTTCACCTCAGTGGCTGGCAACAGCAGCTTATGGCAAGATCCTGCTTATGGCATGGATCATCAGATGAATTCTGCTTTTGGAGGACCAGAACTGTTGATGAGAAGGCCACACCCAAGCTCTGTGAGCAGTAAAACCTCTCATCCTTTGGACCAGAAGAACAAGATGAGTCAGGAGTAATGCTCAATCAAAGAAGTGGCACAAGCCACAGTTTGCCTTGGGAAGAAAACTGCAGATATATATGCATTTTGTAAGGAGCTGCCTTTGACAGTTAAGGGAGTCTGGAAACTGAACATACCAGCTGGCCAAAGGCTGTGATCTAGAACCAAGGGGACCGTGTGGTTGTGCCCTCCAGCTCTGCCTACCAGTTTTTCAGAGACTGTAACTTGGCAGAATCAAAGATTCTAAAGGTCCTTTGTAGCTATGTCTGCTCCCACACAGTTACTTACAGGAGAGGACAATAATTAAAAAGTTGCTAGCCTGTTTACATACCAAGAAGTACTATACTCAGGCCTTTTTCTGATCTACAGTGAATCAGCTCTGAATTATATTAATTGTATATGGGGCAATCTCAGTCTAATTTGTTTTGCAAAGTTTGTTCTCCTAGCTCAAGGGTTACACATGAGCAATAGAAAGATCCCAGTAGTGAAACTGCCTCCTTTGGAGATTCTGCATTTAAGGTAACTCCAGTCTTCGCTTGATGTTTTGTACTATTAGTCTTGTCTTCCTTGTTAACTTGCTAAGTTTTCTCTATTTGGCAGATACACAGTGTAGGGGGAAAAAAAAATCCTTACATTCTTTTTCCTCTTTATATTTCAATGAAAATAGGTCATCCCAGTAAGAAAGATTTTTTTTTTTCCTGAAGTAAAAAAGATTGGATCACAAGCACTGAATTACAACAAAGTTCTGCATTACCATCCTGTTTCTAAAGGGGAGCTTTAATTCAGATACCTGGAGGTGTTTGGATAAGACATAGTCTTTTCTCAGGCTACACCCACTATCTGAATTGCACCAGTATTTAAACCTTTGAGTAGTTACATATAATTTGCATCAGCTTGGTTTCCAAAATGCTACATTTACATTCCTGCAAGAGGTGTACATGCACCTTCCCCTGAGAGGTGGAAACAGTTCTCTTAAGACAGCCATATCCAGCTCCATGAACCTTCATGCCTTCTGTGTGAACCAGGTGGGAAGAAAAAGTAAAAGGGACTGGATGGAAAGAAGAAAATGGCGGGGAGGAAAGAACGAAAGGAGCAGGAGCCAGTGTTAGGAAATGTCAGAGGAAAGAAGGTAAACAGCACAAGAAGGCAGACAATAGTGGCAGGCTATGAAAATCTAGAAACTGCAGTGTGCTCATCTACTGACCCTTCCTTTGCTGTCAGCTGAATCCCCAACCAAAATGTGCCTCCTCATCTGCAGCAAATGCTGCTACCATATATTTTCAAATAATGCTGAGAAAAAGTAGATCTAAACTGATCCTTTAAGAAAAGAATACTGAAATTAAAAATACATATTACCTCAAGCAATTGTTCTTCAGATCTAAAATTAAGATAAATTGCATTAGAAGTTTACTCAGGCTGTGAAGTAGCCAGAAGCATAGAAGCCATTCATTCCACTTTCTTTTTGAATCAGATACAGTCTCTTTGTATGGTCCCAAAATTCCCTTTACAGAGATCCCTTCTTTCACTCACTGCACAGGATGTGCTGCATTCCTGTGAAGCATGACAATGGCATAACAAAGGAGAAACCTGTTCTGGTTTTCAAGACATCTCTCTTGCAAGACAAGGGATGATGTTACAGACCAGACACATCTCAGTACCTACTGTATCCACTAAACTCTCACCCCAGTTCTGCCAGGTGCTGCACGGGCAGTATTTTGTGGTGTCTAGCTGGTACCCAGTCTGTGATACCATGGGTTGTATTTTGGAAGTACTGATCACAAAGGCAATTAAGACAGTGGGAGCTATGCTGCAATAATATAAAGGACTGTAAAGCAAATCCTAATTTTTTTACACCTCAGTTCAGGCTCTCAAAACTATCCAGCAGTCTTGATTTCAAACTCTGTACATCAGAGCTCCATATGTAACACATCACAATATTCTCTTACTTTTCTCATTATCAGGAAGATAAATTAATGCAAAAAGTCTAAGGCTGTCAAAGAAAGTTGATTTAGTTTCATCCCAGCAAGCCTTCAAGGATCATGGAAGAGAAAGCACCATAGGGAAACTGATAAAAAAATTGATCCCTTCAATGCAAAGTTTGGATGGTTCACAAAATAAGCAGGGCTCAGAGCCTCACACTGCATGCTGAACAGAGACATCCCCATGCTGGCTGAGGAATTGACTTTGTGAAAGGGCCAGCACAGGGGAAAAGAGGAGAGATGTGACTTTATGAGTCCTGTGAGCATAGGGCAGCAGGTTACATACAGTTACTTACTATGATTCTAGCATTTTCTTATGTTGTAGTGCTTGACTGTCTGAGCTAGAGAGGTTGAGATTTTATTTTTTAAACTGAGGGCTGGTATTAATTGATGAGGAGAATCAAAAATCCAGCAGATTGTGGCTTCCATGTGCCTGTGCAAGAAAGAGAGACAATAAAGGAACTCAACACAGATCCCATTTACTCAAGGTGTGCACCACAACTTCCCACCATTCCATCTGCACCTGCCCATGGGTAAAGTGTACCACGTTTGCTTTGTGAAGGTCTTCCCTATACCTTTGCCCCTCAAAGCAGCAACCCACTAATTTTCTCCTCCAGCCTCTGATCAGACTCTATATTCATTTCTTCCTCCTGAGACTGCTCAGTTGATTATCTGGCTCCTTTCTATCAGGTAGCCTGCAAGTGCAGTGCATGCCCATACCATTCCAGACAAACATCCCAGCCACCCAAATAGGTTTGAAAGGATGCCAAGTGATTTTGCCTATCCCCGTCTCGAGCACCCACTTTCAATAATGTATTACACAACATCACAACGTACCAGCACAAATCCTGCTTCCCACGGCTCTTCATGCCAGGGCTACCTGCAGTCTGAAATACCTTCTCAGACCACACTTTATTTTTTTCCTTTTTTTTTTGGCTTGGCTCTGACTGTGCAGAGCTGAGCCAGCACCTCTGTCTGCTACATGGGGGTTAGCTGTCCTTGCCAAAGGAGTTGTCAGCTGCAGCATGACAGGCAACAGCCATTTCCTGTTTCTGAAAGCAGTGTTACCAGCCACACCATCCCCCTCCTTAATTTAGAAAGCTGTTTTGTTGTCATCTGGTTCTACACTTCCACACGCAGGCTGAGGGCTGTAACAGGAATAACAGCACTGAGGTTACACGACACTTTCCCTATTCAAACCACTGGGCAAGGAAACCCACAGGATTGTTTATTGTAAACATCTCCCACAGACTAAACCCAACAGGTAGCAGCAAGCAGGCTTACTCTTCTCCGTTTTCTAGTGTAACATGACAACAAAGGAGCATGCTCAGGAACCATTATATGGAATGATGTAAATCTCTTAAATTTTACCCTGTGGACATTCTACGTTTGCAGTTGAAGATTTATTTCAAATATACTTCTCAGCTCTGAATATCTGCCAGGTGGATTCTTATTAATGGAGAAAAAAAAAAGCAATAGCAGAATTTTTCTCCGCATAAGGGATGATGCCAATCTCTGCTACTATAAATTACAAGCAAGACCAGAGCTAATCTCAGGGGTTTTTTTTACAGTCACCTCTTCTTGCAGTTTCTAAAAAGCAGTCTTAAACCTTTGAAGTTTTTGAATCCAAATTCCAGCTTACAACTGTTAAAATACGAGAGGGTTTTTTCTGATATCCACCAATTCTCAGAGGCATTACCTTCTGTAGTGACATCACAGATGCCAGTCCCACAATCTGTCCTATGCAGACAAACACCCACACCTTGAGTCCTCAGTGGACCCACGTGCCTGGTAAGTCAGGGAGTCAGAAATCCAGCAACAAACAGCAGTAACAAAAGCACAGCACATGCTGCAACACGTATAGTGGAGATATAAGTCACGTCACTACAAAACACCAGCCTCCACTGTGCATATATAAAAAAACCTCTGAAAGGGACACAGATTTGAGATAAAATGTGATGATTGAGATCCTAATAGAATTCAGTATTTTAACTCTGTACTATACAATGTCTGGCAGCCTTATTTCAATCTTGCTTTTAAACAAAAGAGTTTAATCCATAAAATAGTATCCATAACTTTGTCTTCTAGAAAAGTACAGTGAAAAACTGCTCTTTCTTTCTTTTTGAAGACATGAGCCACCTAAAAAGATTAATAAGTAAAAATACAGGAACTAGTAAACATTACACTTTTCCTTTAAGATATTAAAATTTCCAGTTTGGTTTGATTCTAAAAGCTTCTAAACAAATTATGTAAATTGCCAATCCTAAACACTTGGTTCACAACAGCAACAAAAGGAGTTAATGATGATGTTACTTTTAGTCTTCTAAAGTTATGCTAATGAAAACACTAATCAAAGATTGCAGTCACATTTTCAGTCCTTGCCTGTTGTAGGTGGATTTCATTAAGCAACAAGATTTATAGCTTCATCATGACACAACGTATATAAGGCTGAACTCATTCAGTTGCTAATGAAATGTGATTTGGTGACTCTTGCACCACCTGGGTGATGATTAGGGCTTATCACAGATAGGTCTAGGAAAAGGCTGGAAAATACTTAAACTTGTTTTGCAGTTGCTTTGAGCTCTTAGGAAAGGAGCAATTTCTCTACAACATCAGCCTGAAGTTTTCTGCCTGTACAAGAGAGGTAATGATAAGGTTTTTAACTGATTTGTGAGTGATAGGGTTATATGAAGTCTGACAAAATCCTACCAAATCTTTCTGGTTTAGTGCCTTTTAAATTGTGACATGGATACCTTGTCTTCTCAGTCAGCTGGGAAAAAAAAAAAAGTTAATTAGGCAACTGGCTTCAGAGAAACCTTGCAGAACTTGCTCTATATGGTGCCTCTTGACTTGAAATTCTGCTTTTAATAGTTGCCTGCTGGCACAACAAGCAATTCTGCGTAGGTTTCCCACAGCAAAAAGGGGCTCCTAAATGTAATTTCTGCTTATGGGAATGGCTCCATATAAGCTCTAAGCAGAAGGGCCACTCAGATATCTAAGTTATTGAATAATTTTTTAAATAATCAATGTAATAAGAAGGTAGTTCCTACCCTCATAAAAATAAATACTTTAAAAGCAGAGGAAGTTCAAAGTTAAACTCTGACTTCTGGAATATCTTGTCCATACATGCTATCAGCAGGGTGGAAAAAAAAATATATGTGAGTAGTAGAATATCTGTCTCCTTAACACAGACTGTATCTCTGCTGCAGAGCAGATTTCTGTTTAAAGCCCTTCTCACTGCAGAAGGCTACACAATTTCTATTCCTTTCCTTGGTAAGGGTAATCTCCAGCTCCTCCCAAAAGAGAGAGTCTGTCAACTGAAAAACTACACAATAACTTTTAAAAATCAGTCGTTTTCATGGGCTGTGAGCTTTCAAATTGGGTGATTAAATGACTGAGAGGTTTTTCAGAGTGGATTGGAGAAATAAAACATCAAATATAGCACAGCATGGTAGACAAAGCTTCCCCTGCTTTTATTTTAGAGTAATTTTGTCATAAAATACATTCAGTTTTGATTCTTTTGTAGCCTAAAGGATAATTTCATGAAGGGGTTGTTTTTTCCATGAATGTCTCTAATTCAGGTCAAATTCAGTCATTTTTGTAAAAGAAAGTTATTTCCTTTTCTATTGAACCAAAGGCTTGCATGTTTAAAATTCCCCTGCAAATGGACAGTAGGTTCTATGGATTTGTTTTTGAAAAAAGCTTACATCCCAGAATATGTTCATGATATTTAAAGTATGTGTTTAGGTGTGGCAGGGGGAAGCTTAGGCTCTGTTGTATGAGTGTGGTGGGGGTTTCTGGAGTGTTTGGGGTTTTTGTGTGTTTGATTTTTAATTTCCATGACTATTTTACATGGTTGTAAGACTGTCCCTGACAAGCTTTCAACATCAAAGTGCTCAGAAACTCTTCAGAGTAGTGCTTGCTTTAGAGATGCAAGCACGCAGTGCCAGTCTGAGATAAGGAGTCATCCAGAGAATTGATAGGTCAGCAAACCTCCTGCTTACAGTTCAGGTCCTACTTCTTCCCTAATGATGTTACCCATTTATTCCACTCCCTTTGAAATCATTTCATTTTGTATTTGACTTTGAGTAAGGAAGAACAGTCATGAGAGCTGTACCTAATAAAAGTCCTTTCAGTGTCAATGTTCTGCTGATGTATTAGCCAAGAACTAGATGAAGAAACAGCTTTGTTCTTTTGTATAATACTGCCACAATCCATCTGGAGGTTGTAGGACATTAGCCCACACAGAAGCACCCCATCCCTTTCTGAGATGCATCCCAGACCAATGCATGTAGGTGGCAACATAGATACAGATGCTGGGACTGTCCTTGGTGCCCCCTCACGGGGGCTGGGCTGGGTTACAGAATTCTATAGTGGCTGCTTTCCCTTGGGCCTGTACTGGAGGCTACAGTGCCTCTGTTTTGTGGATTCTGCCCAGTGTGGAAGGACAAGGCTCAGTGCCCTCCAGAGTGCTTCCCTGAGGAAACTCAAAGCCATGCTACTCTTCTCTGGAACTGGCTGAAGATACTGTCTGTCCTTTCCTTACAGCTAACTATAAAGCACTGCACAGAAAAAAAAGTTAAAGATTAGCCCAGAAAGAGGAAGAAACAAAAGCATAAACTAGCATATTTTTCTGTGGATTAAATTTGTTAAGCTCCTTTTGAGGATGAAGCCAGAGGAGAAGTGAAAGAGTAACATGAAAATAATAATAACATCAAAAACAACATTTTGAAGTGTGTATTAATGATGGCTTTTGTCAAAAAGCAAAGAAATTCTGATCTTAGTCTGAGAAAGATTGTCAAGGAACAGACTGACATTGCCAAAACTTCACTCCTTATTGTTAACTTTAACTCCCTTGGAACAGAAGAATTTAGGTTAGGAGGAGAATCTGGAGGCCATCTGGTCTCTTGCTCATTGCAAAACTACTCCTAAAGCTAGGTCAGTCTGCTCTGGCTCTTGTCCTGTTAAGGTACAGAAAATTCGGCCTCTTTCCTGGGCAGCCCATTTCAGTGTTCCCTCACTTTTCCTGTAGGAAATTTAGGTCAGTGTGATGCTATCACTTTCAGGGTTTCCAGACTCAGACCAGCAGGTTTCCATTGTCTTTGTTTTCCATAAGGTGCACTGTGTGAAGTGCAAATTTAATTATGGCCCATGTACTAAGCTAGTGCAAGTGGTTTTCTTTGTTTAACAAGGATTTTTGATGAAGGTTCCTGGAAGGAAGCTCTGATAGCAACATGAAGTTACCTGGGCTGGAGCTTTACCACCCTCTGCAGTGGGTGCCAGGGCTGGATGAAGTGTGCCATGTTATGCCCAGCTCCTGACACAGTGGCTACACCAGTACTCTGGCTGTGCATTGGGTGGCTCACTGCAGAACAATCTGGCTAGAGGCAGCAGTGTCAAATACTACTGTCGGATTTTAATATGCCTCAAAGAAGGGAATTGGAATGTAGCTTTGGTGAAACATACCTTAATTTTTTTTCCTTCTCCCTCCTTAAAAATAAGAAATGGTTAGGGCAGTTGGACTAATTAAAATGAGTTACATTCTCATTAATGAGATTAGGAATAGGGCCGGAAGTTCCTATTTCTTAAGCCATAAAATGTGCTATCCCAAATAACCTGTGCTGAGTGATGGCCAGATAACTTGGAGCATCCTGTGCCCCAGCTTTGCAAAATCTTTGTCTGATCACAGCAGCCAGCAGAAATATCACAAAGAGAGTGCTCACAGATGCTCAAAGGCCTCTTGTGGTTTTGCCAGCAAGGCAGATACAGTTTCAACTAAGATTTCTTTCCTGAGCTTTATTTTGAAAGGCTTTACTTTTACTTCTGCTCTTACCTGGCTGGCTGTGAATGCAAACAGGCAAACCTAGATAAGCAAGTTGAATGTGTTGTCTTCTGGGAGGATTATGAACTTTCTGTAACACGTTTTCCTAGATATCTTCTGTGGATTTTTACACAAGAGGAATTATTTCAGGTGTAACCATTGTACTTCAAGATTAAATAATTTCTGATACTTACTAGTACCTTCCCCATCCCCAGTGCAGGTTTAGGATTTTACATTCCTCTGTTCAGTGAAGACTCTTGCAGAAGTGCAGCACAGCAAATGACATGTTTTATACCTGCCTGTGAGGGCCAAGGAGGGTTCGGTGCAGCTCACCTCCCTTCTCTTTGTTGTACAGCACTTCTCCACTGACAGTGGTTCAGCTCCAGATGGAGGAGCAAAATGTTCCCAGCGAGGTGCCGGCAGCCCTAAAGCGCCTGGCTAAATACATAGTGCATGGTTTCTATGGTGTGGAGTGTTCCCTGGCCCTGGATATGCTGATCCACTACCCCTGTGTGAAAGAGGATGACTTGTTACAGCTGCTCAAGTACGAGCGTAAGCAACTGCGCACTGTCCTCAACACACTCAAGGCGGACAAGCTGGTGAAGCTGCGGATGCGAGTTGAGACGGGACCTAATGGGAAGAGCACGAGGCACAATTACTATTACATCAACTACAAGGTGCTGGTGGATGTGGTAAAATACAAACTGGATCACGTGCGCCGAAAAATAGAAGCAGATGAGCGGGAGTCAACCACCAGATCCTCTTTTAAATGTCCATCTTGCTGTAGCACATACACAGACCTTGAAGTCAATCAGCTCTTTGATGCATTTACAGGTGTGTTACTTATATTGCTTATTTGTTGTTATCTTAAAGAATAACCCTGATAGCACAAAATTGTTTCCTAAGTGAACTTTGCAATAAAAGCATGTTTGTTAGAATATGCTTGTTTGCTGGTGGACAAGGGTCTGGGAGGTGAGGGTAAGAGAAGTGCTGCCTCTGTAGAACAGGCCAAACAAAAGAAAGATTAATCTTGAATGTATGAGCTGGGATTGAGGATCATATTACAGGCCTCAGCTTTGCTTTGAACCTAGTTGAGTAATCTTAACTCATCCAAGCCTTGCGAGTCTCACTTCCTCATATGGAAATATGAACACAGTACTGTCTTTACTCTGTTTTGAATCTCTTAGTTAATCCAATTGTGTGATCAGTCCTTCTGGCAGAAGACTTGGACAACATGAGTAAAACTGTTTGCAGTCACGTACTGTAGCAAGCATCTTGCAGCTTAGTGGCATCAGAACAGAGCTGTTCTCTCACTCCTGGGCTGGGAAGTTGAGGCTCCTCATGGGTCAACATGACACATCCACAGCAGAATGGTGTCAGAGCTTGTGGATTTTTCTTCTCTAAAATCAAAATAACTAAATAGAGTATTATTTCAAAATGAGTCAAAATGGCATCATAGTGCAATATATTACTCAGAGAGCAGCTGATGTCTGTTCTGATGTCTGGGTCATGGGATCTGCAAAGGATGCTAGAGCCAGGCAGAATAAGCTTTACATATGGCTAACCTGAAATGCCAGTGGTGAAATTCGTGTTCTGCCAGTTAGCAAAATCATACCTTCCTTCTAAATGGAGGAACTCTGTCAAGTTACTGAAATGCAAACATTGAGGCTGGTGATGTATTTTCACAGAATAAGCTTGAAGTTTTGTTTGTTTTCATGAAAACATAAACATGGGGTTTTAACATATGCCTTGACTCTGACTATGGAACAAGTAAAACCAGATGCTACTTATGCTTAAAAATGTCTTTTTTTCTTGTTAAGAACTGAGATGATACTGGAGAAGAAAAAACCAGATGATAGTACATGTCTATCCAGCTTAAATTTCTCTCCTGAGATGTTTCTCACTTGCATAGCAAGTGTATAATACCAGTCTGTCTCAAGTTTGCCTGTAGAATGGAGTCCCCCTAGTTAATGTGAACAAAGAGCTAAAGCCAGAATGTCTGGGTAAATGTCCAGGCTGTGGGCTGCTTAAGAAGGTACTGCTGATCTTTTTTGCATTCTATGAATATGAGAATTCCCACTTTGGAAAATGTTGCAGAGACTTTCCGCTGCACTTACTGCAACACTGAAGTAGAGGAAGATGGCTCAGCATTTCCAAAGCACGATGCTCGAACCTTGCTGGCAAAGTTCAATGAGCAGATTGAGCCTGTCTTTGTGCTGCTGCGTGAGACTGAAGGTATTGTGCTGCCCTATGACTTGCTGGAGCCTCAGCCAACAGAAATACCAGAATTATCAGAAAGGTATGAACATCGCCCTAGAATTTCTGATCAATGCAAATCCCCCCAGCAACTTTACAGCTGTAAAATCTTTAAAATACTGAACTTGCAGCCTGTGTACTCCATTCTGCTTTGCTCAGTACAGTCTGCTGTTTAATGAAGTCTGTAATATCTAAGGCATCTTGAACCATTGCTATACCCTTTTAGTTTTTTGAGACATTTTTATGAGTAATTTATTTCCCAGATTACTCCTTCAGCTAATGTTCATAAGCCTTTCTGTAAGAAGGTAATCAGGTAATTCTCTATCAGTGTGCTTCATCTAGAGATGCACTACTAAAGAGTAGCTCAAAAATCAGATTGCAAAAATCAATGGTTCAGAACCACTTGCCTCTGAGAGAGTTAAAAAGGAGTGTAAATAGTTAGAGCACTCTGCTCTAATAAGCTAGTCTGCTGACAAAACATTTTTTGGGGTTTGCTTGTGATTGTTGTTCAGTTTTTTTGTAATGGGAACTGGGGAAGTGGAGGGTGTTCTTGCCTGAAATCAACCTCTTCAAAATGTGACACCTCATTCAGCTTTGATCCAAAGCTGGGCTCAAGTGTGCTGGAATCCTGCAGCCACCATGAAAAATGGACACACAAAAGTTCCACTTTTGGCCTTACGTACACCCAAAACTTAACTATTGATGTCCAAGACTCAAAGCACAAGAAGAAAAGAAGAGAAAAAGCAACTGAAAAGCAACCTATCTGGTTGTCACAGAGCACTGTGGAAGGAGCAGCAACAGCCACCACCAAGAGTGCTGGTAAGTTTAGTGAATTCACAAATTCAGCAGCCTTCGTGCAGTTAAATACAGCTTTCCCAATGAAAATGTGGTGAGCTTGGTTTAAAAAATGTTTCAATTGTGTCAGTGGTTAACTGTGTCAGACCTTTATTTCCAAAATCTAGTTTTAAGACTGATTGAGGTTATATTCATAAAGCCAGAGGTCAGGTGGTTCCTGAAACTTCTGGCCTTAGCCATGCAGTAATTTTAGTGGTAATCTTTACAGTGGAAAACTCCCAGAACTGTCTGTACTTTGAAGAGAATTCTAGTGTGGACAAAAAAGATCCAGAGTAGAAAAAAATCATCTATGTAGGATGCCTGTGGTAACTAAATAGTTGATCCCTCTAACACTTAGTATTGCATATTAGGAGTAAATGCTTCTGAAGAAAATGATGAAGAAACTGTCACCGACAATGAAATCATCAAGACTCTTCTGATCTATGAATCCAAGTCATCATCTAGCACAGACCAGGCTCCTATTGCCAAAAGCAACCTCTATGGATCACACAGTGGTAACAGTGAGTTTGAAGAGGATGCCAAGCACTCAAGAGGAGCAGGAATGAAGGGCAGCAACTTTGAACAAGAGGAGGAACAAGAAACTCTAGGTCCTATTTTAATGGTAGCTGGCCAGCCCCATTACTATGGTGAAGTTAGTGAAAACCCAGAGCTTGTGTCTCTCATGACAAATGAAGAGAGAGACACTTATATAAAAGTAGGAAAAGAAATGTACCAGTCTGTCTTTGAGTAACTACTACTGTAAGAATATCCAGCCTTGTAGAGTATGGATGAAAGTTTCTGACTTATGTTCTTCAAAGTTTATCACTGAAGGGTTTTGTTTGAACTTGCTCTTAAGTAAGATAGTAATCCTGTAGTAGGTAACTACAGTTCAAATATTATCACTGCAGCCACAGCAAGTGTTGTTTGTTGTTGCAATGCTTAGACTTTGTGGATGATGTAATTAGTTTTGGAGCATGAATCATTTCAGGATATATTTGGATGTGATTAAAATAACATTTGTAAAGCAGTGATGCAATCTATAGTAAGAAATAAATTATTCCACCTTCCTCCCAGAAGTAACAGTTACTTCCAGTAGTGAAATTAGTCCAAATCCAGTATGACTTAGTTTCATTTCATACACATGTTCCATTGGTTCGTTAGGTCATTCACTGCACAACCCTAAAGGACAGCTGTCACACAGCAACCTCCTCCTAATGGATGAGCTGTTACTAAGTTGCATTAGCAACAGCTGAGAAGAGACTCTGACCTCTGAACTTTCATCCTAAGAATAATTTTTCCAATTCTTTGTACTCAGGGCATGACAACAGTCTTGAGTGGTGAACTGTACAAGGGGCATTAGACAGTAAAATGTAACATTTCTTTTTGGTCCAGATCAGTAAGGGAGCAAGCAGTGTTATCAAGGACAAGACTGCTCCCATCTCACTCCCACACTCCCCAGTGTTCTTTACAAGCAAGAAACAAATTCTGCTTGAAATCAATTACAGGAGTAGAAGGACTGATACTAGGCATAAGTGAGAGTTTAACTTTTCAGCAGTTCTACTTGAGCAAGGGCTAATGAAAGTAGACTAGAACAGCACAAAGCAAAACACAGGAGGTTCCCTCTGAATGTTAGGAAACACTTCACTGTAAGGGTGATGAACACTGGCACAGGTTGCCCAGAGAAGTGGTAGTCTCCCACCAAGAAGATTCTCTAAAGCCACCTGGGCAAACAGCTCTGAGTGGCCCTGCAGGCACAAGATTGACCTTGAGAGATCCCTGCTGACCATTCCATGATGAAACAATAGAGAAAAGGTACGCCCAAAGAAATACCATTTCAATACATTTTTCATGTACACGTACTGTTAGTTTTAACAGGTGATTTTCTTTCCACTAGCTGGTGTGGGGCTGTTTTGAATCTGTGCTGAAAGTAAGTGTCAATAACAGAGATGTTTTCATTATTACTGAGCAGGCCTTGCACAGAGCCCAGACTCCCCTGCTCATCACCCTGTGCCCACAGTGAGAAAGCTGGGGCTGCACAGTTAGGAGGGGACACTGCCAGGACAGTTGCCCCACACTGACCAAAGGGCTGTTCCACACCAGAGGGCATCGTGCTCAGCATATAGAGCTCAAAGAAGGAGGAACAGGGGACAATTGGAGTAATGGCATTTGTCGTCCCAAGTCCTTGTTATGGACCATGGAGCCCTGTTTTCCTGGAGATGGCTAAACACCTGCTTGCCATTTTGCTTTGCTTGCATCTGGAGCTTTTGCTTTGCCTATTTATCTTTCTTTCAACTATGAATTATTTTGTTTTCACTCTTCCACATCTCTCTCTGATCCCACCGGTTGTGAGCAACCGGCTGCTTGGTGCTCAGTTGCTGGCTGGGGTTAAACCAGGACAAGAATTCAGGACTGGGGTGCGCTAAGGCTCTTTTTCAGCTTAGAATTTAATGACTTAACATATAAACTAATCTTATTTCCAATCTGTACACAATCTCAATCTCATTCTACTTTATAAAAAATGTCCTCTTTTAGGTCTGAGTGATTCTTGGACTAAATTAATAATTAGAACTTGCATTGTTTCAGTTTCACAGGTTTGCCTTTCTCATAATGTACTTCCTTGGTCCTCAAAATGGTAAAGTTTTAGTACCACCAGTTTATAGCCTGCAGAGTAACTAAACTATCATCTTCAAACCTTTTGCTAATCTACTTTCATGTGACCATAATCTGCCAATTAAAAATTAATTCATAAAACCTAGAGACACTCCAAACAAACTAGAGAAAAATCACAGAAGAATTACATTTTCATTTTATTTAAACTTCAAGCATATTTAGGCTTCATCACTATACTGTCTCCCACAGTATATAGCCATATTACACTACCCTCAAAAGCAACACAATCCTGAATGAAAAATGACCAGTGCTTTTTAACTACTTTCAGAAAAGCCTTGTGTTTAAGGTAAACAGGATCTTTATAATACAGCAGGCCCGCTGAAAAAGCTTCTTCTAGCTCAGCTTTATGACTTGGTGTTATTAGAAACTCTGATCTGAAAAACTGAACCAAGTTTTCCTATCTAATTTTCTCTAATTCCATCTTTACCATGAGACTCCAGGAGGTGCTGACTTCAACTGTTTTTTTTAAAACATTACCTTTAATTGTAGTTTCCTAACTTTCATTACAAAGTCAAACATTTTAGAACAGATTCTCCAGACCTTCCATTGCAGCAATTTTAAGTGTTAGTTATAAAAGATACTAACATTTTCAGACAGGTTTAATCCTTTGAACATCAAAAGAATTCAGCAAATGCAGAAAAATACAGCTGGTTTCTGCAGGTAACTACAAATCTGGGGTATTCAACTTCACCTCAGATAAATATGCTGATAGAAAGGCATTCCACAGGCCATGAATAGGAACTTTTTTGTTACAGATAAGCTACATTCTAGGCTATAAAGACAATGTGTAGGTATGTACTGTGTCTATACCTTGTATTTTGAGAAGATGCAGGACACTGGGAGAATTTCTTGTCCCAGGGAAATTAGCAGTTTTTCTTGTAAGAGAAGAGCAAATTGCTACAAGTATGCCAACAAGTCAATTAACTTCTGGCCACAAACTCAGCATACCAGTTTGTAAGCCAAAGAAAATTTTTCAGAAGAGAAAATTTACAGACAATCCAAACTTTATTTAAAACTACCATTTTGAACAATTTTAAAATTACCAAACAAGTCACAATAAAAAATAAAAAATTAAGACAGAAAAAGAACAGTGCAGCAAAACTGAATAGAAGTGGATTCAGTTCCAGCTGTTAAAACTGCCACAGGCAGAAGAAAACATACCTATCCTAAGAGGCAGTGTGTTAAAAATTTTACATTTTTATACACTTCCAGAATTCTGGGAAATTAGTGCTGATCTTCCATATGCATTTGTATACGTAGAGTTTATAAATGCAGACATCTTCTGGTTATTCTTTTGCATTTTGAGCTCCAAACGTTTCTGTAAAATAAGAATAAAATTATTGTCTAATATCTACAAAGCATCAAACAGCTCTTGACCACATTTCAACCGCTTCTTCATCCTCCCAAGCCTTTTGAGCCATGGCTTACTTGAACAGCTACAGCCATACAGCTACAGCTTAAGAATGTCTTAGAGAACGCCACAACTTTGGTGTGGCATGGCATTCTTGGTCAGACTGTTCCTACAGCAGGCCTCGGGCATCAGGATCCACCAAATGGCCACAACAGCCTTGTGCTGGCAGAGCTGTGACGAGCAGAATGCTGACAAGCAGCAACCAAAATGGAAGGGGAGATGCACCTTCCCTCACACTTTGTTCTGGAAAAAACTGTGCTGTCACTACATAATGCATTAAATAAAAAGCAGGTTCATCAGCTTATACTATTTGAGGAACTGGAAGGAAGCAGAAAACTGCTATTATCAGAATACCCAGTTCATGATATTTTTTTTATATATATATATACCATTATTGTACACTCCACTGGAGAATTACAAGTCTAACAATAAAATAGAAGTTTTTAATACTGTAACTTTGTCACAATATTATAGAAAAAAACC
The DNA here is from genome assembly GCA_018697195.1 of Certhia americana. Lineage (NCBI taxonomy): Eukaryota > Metazoa > Chordata > Aves > Passeriformes > Certhiidae > Certhia > Certhia americana. Next base: position 36,594,754 of record CM031860.1, read on the forward strand.
CAACATTTGCATTATCATTATGGTTTTGTATCTGCACAAAAAATATTTCACAAAAGTAAAAAATTTCATTGCTATCATACACATTGGAACTTTTTTTCTACCACATGGTATATACTTCATATGAAAAATAATTTCTTTCTCCCTGAGGAGATATTTTACTATTCTTAAAAGTCTCTTGACTGTTTCTATCACGAAAATACTGAGCAGTCTGTCAGGAAATTATACTAAGTGCTATTAAATCAGATAATAGCAATTATAATTTACAATATTATTAAACCCAAGCTTGTGTAACAAGAAACAAAAATACTGTTCCATTTGAATAAGTTTCAAAACCATTATGTTGTGACATGCAATTTAAATATGTTAATATATATGACTTTATCAGCCACAGAATCTAAAAAATATATAGAAGGGAGATGGACAGCAAGATAAAATCCCTTCATATCTATACAACATTTTCAAATGTATGATAACAAACCCCTGTATTTTTACAGCACCATGATAACTGCTTAATTCAATCAGTGATACTTAAATTCTAGCAGTCCAGAGTGTTTTCCCAATGGGTGTGCAGAATATAGAAAATAATTACCAGGCTCTTTCAATGTTTGGGCATCTCCTACTAATTCTTGATCTTGAGCTCCACCTCCGTCCAGTAACTCATCGGACAAACTCTTAGTTTGGGCCTCTGTTTCCATTTTCTTCATTATATCTGCCTTTTTAACAGAAAAAGCAAATCTCAAAATTCTGGATAATTCTTACTGCTGTCTGGGTAACATAGATATTTAGGGTATGCACTTCTGAACAACATTTCCATAAATAATAGCAAAATACCTCTGAATACACAGTAAGTTTGAGGGGCAAGTCTTCAACTTTCACAAAGTCATCTTCATCAGATTTTTGACTTACGTTTCCAGAACCAGGTTCCTGTTAATAAAAATAGTGGTATTTAAGAAGTGCTATTTTCTTTTCACTCCAAAACTATTGAAGTACATGAAAAAAACCCCAATGTGCATATGAAATTTGCAGACAGAAAGAAAACAAGACTGCAAACCAGAAATAACACTGAAACAGAAAAACGCTCATCATTTCTCTTGATTGTATCTTAACTGAAATATACACACATATTCATTCACTAGCACAGGTGACTCTGTATCAGGGCTGCCAGCCATGGAGCTTTCAGAACTTGCACCAGATTTGTTTTCTGCACATGTGGTATCCGGTGCTTGAGTTTCATTCACTGCTGAAGATGAGCTAGATCCTTCTGTTTTCACAGTGGCTGTTATAAAGGATTCTGGGGTATTGGCTGTTAAAGCTGGTGTACCCTCCACGACACTGAGGTAATGAGGCACAATTGTAGCCACATCTTGTTCACCTAAAATCACAGAATTACATTTTAACTAGGCAGAGATAGTAAAATATTCTGAACATACCAAAATGCTAGATTATTACCGTTCTTTTAATAATTATGATCCAAAGCTATAAATGAGCAATGAAAGTGAATTATAGTCTCTTAGACCAACACAAAGCTGACTGAAGTAAAATACCAGTTATTTATACCCTTACGCACTTAAGTTTAAGCAATTTATCACATCAGAGTACGTGACTTGATTTCTGACTCAAAGTTTTTAAAATATCCATAAAAAACAACTTCAGAACTAAGTACCTACTATAAAATACTCATTGGAGGTATGAGGAGATACAATACAGAACAGTAAATTCCTTAATATATTGCCACTCTAATATGGATTTTTAGTCTGCAAATAAAGGATTTTACAAAGAACAAAACTAGTGTTTGCAACAGAAAGAAACAGAGAAGGTGGTAGTAACAACAGTTACCCTAGAACTAACATTCATCCAACCCAGTAATGTTCCCTTCTTTTGATGGAAAATTTCTTTGCTCTTAATCAGTTACAACATTACTCACAGAAAAAAAAAAACCCATAAAGTAACTTCAACAACTAGTAAAATGGTAGTAGCAGAAAAAACAAGACAAATCTAAACATCAGAACACTGTAACACATTAATTCTGATACAGTTGTGTGCCAAGAGCTGTAAGAATCAGCTAATATTCTTGCTCATGTCAAGCATCAAACCCACATTACCTAAGTAAGATTATTTCCATGTTTCCTCTTTAAGAGTTTTATTGTGTCAATATCAACACAGGTACATCCAGCCAACTGATACAGCTCCATGAAAAGGGTAAATTTGATCACCTTTCTCTTAATTACATGTACCACAGACACTGTCCTAGACAATTCTCACCATACACAAATACATATGGAAGTGTTAGCCCCTCAATTTCAGCAAACATGACTTACCTTTAACATTAACAGGTTCTTGTTCTGATGACACAATCTCACTGCTTTTTGCCTTACTCACTTCTTGGTTTGAAGTCTATTGGGGGAGGTAAAAATGAATTACAACAAAATTTTACTGATCACCTTCATAGCTTATTGGCTTATTGACTAACTAGAAACACACAGCACACTTGCTCCATGAATTTGTCTTTGCACTAGTTTGAAATAAAGACAGCAAGTTCCTATTTGCCTGCTAGTCAGCAACAGTTTACAAAACCATTAAGACTGATATGCATGTTTTATCTGAACGTTTTCTTTTCATTGAAGTAGTTTCCAGGTAAACTCTTCGGTTCCATTTAAAAGATCTTGTTTTAGCCTTTAAAGCAAAATGTTCCAGCTGCACCTTTGTCTGATGCAATAACTGTTGAGCAAACTAATGTTTCAACAGATTATCAATCTTATTTAATATGTAAAGAACTGACAATTCTCCAAACCCAGGTCACACACATTTAAATGTTTTTAAGAAAAATAACAGTGAAATGACAAACACACCAAATAACATTTTACCATTGTTCCAGAAATAATTATCACAAAAGGGATAATAAAAGCTGTAATAAACTCAGGTGAGGAATGCTACATTTTGCATGTAGCAGCTACTGGTATCATGCAATTTCTTGTATTATTCTTATACTTTCAATAGTACAAAAACAGTGCAACAAGAAAAAAAATTAGTTGCTAATAAATATGTACCAAAAAGCCATGCACTGGCACAGGTTTGTTCTGCTTTTACAATTTTGATGGTACCTGTTCATTTTCAGCTGTTTCACTGCTGGCTTGTAGCGATGTTTGCACATCAACAGGTCCTTCCTCAAATTCTATTTCTTCATCTTCATTCTCATCTTCTCCACTGCCATAGTTAGTCAGAGCTTGGGTTTCTGCTTTTGATAAACCTAAAGGCAAATCAATGTAAAATCACCTTTGAATTGCCAAATCCTTTTTGAGAATTTAATGCAATGATACCTCTTACTTCAAAGTATTCTTTAAGATTAAGATACAATAACGACACAACTTGCTAAGATCTGTATGTTTCACATCAGCTATATTATGAATAAACACCCCTGTGTTGGTGTGAAACGTCAAAATTATTAAACAAGTTGGTGCAAAGAATGTCAATGGTAAAGGAATCCAAGCCAGAAGTAGCTGGTGTAAGACAAAAAAAAAGGACAATAAATAAATAAATAAATACATAAATAAATACATAAACGCAAGCTTTACTTTAAAGTAAAAGCACATTTTAAAAAGCCACATTATTTAAATGAAAAACTGCATAAAACTTGCCCAGCTCTCACATCATTCAGGTTAAAGGCTGAGAAACTTGAAGTTAAGTTGAGACAGGATATGTAACTTACTGAATCTGTTTCTAATATATTTTTACAGATATACTGATTATGAAAAAAATGAGCTCCTCTAATTGGAATATTTAACCTTTGACATAACACTAGGAAATACAGTACTGCAAAATTTTCACTGACAAAGGACTGACTATAGGATCTGTGAGAGAAGGTGTTACGCAGCACTACTTCACGCAAATTCCACTCTAAAATTAGCTAGTGAAAACTACAGTGGAAGCACTGAATAATCAACTATATAAAAGTGCCTTACTTATTGCCACTGGACCGCTTTCACTTTCCTCATCTTCCTCTTGATCAGATGCATCAGATCTAATACCTTCAGGCACTCCATTCCCAGTACACACTTCTGAGTCCGGTACTTGTTTAGCAGTTTCAGTCTCATCCTTGTCCTAGGAAAACATGGAATAATACTGTGAAATTTCATGTTTATCTGAAGATTACACTAAGGTTCCTGCATAAAAGAGTTGTTTCTCAAAAGGTAAAAAGTATCTACTAAAAATCTGCTTAATCCTTACGGCCTTGAAATGAATACAGCAGAACAGTACTCCTAAAACAGAGCATCATAACTTCCTGTAAGAGATCATAGCACTGTTCAGACACAGCTTTCAGATCTCATAAATACCGAGTATGTCATTATCTGAAAAAGTTGACATTGATCAGCATGCTAGGTTTTAAAAAGTTCTTTAAAATAAATTTATCATTATCAAGAAGACAGACACACCCGCATTATTACCTTCCAGTGACTTCCCTGCTCCTCCTAAATGAGTAAAAATATTCCTAACTGCAACTTCTCATTTCTTTAGCAGTATCTCCTCAGCAGTCTCCCTGCTGAACACTTTGCTAAATATGCTGAATGAGAAACTTCTGCTCAAAAAAATCAACTTGTTCCATACCATTAAAAAAGAAAATGTTAACTGCTAAAAATAGTTAAACTGTCCATAGAAAGGGAAATCATAATTGACTTTGTTACTTTAATAAAATAAATCACCGAAAATAACAGAAAGGAGATTAATAAATTTCTAAAGACTGGAAAAATGGGCTGCTTATAAATTCTTGATTCCTATGACAGACAACAGTAAGACTAAGTGACCCATGAAATTATCGCAGGAATAAAGACAGTTGAAAGGCATACACATACTTTGTCCTCATCGACATCTTCCACAGAAGAACAAACATCCACCTGGAGACCTTTCTTTGCCTAGAAGAAACACAAACTGCCTTCAATTCTAAACTGAAATAACTTGGAAATATTGAATCAAACTACGGCTTCATGAAAGCCAGGCCAAAATGCTAATCTTACTAAGAATTGCTATCTTAAAACAGCAAGACGCCACAGGGACTTTAGTACACATAGATGTCTTCAAAATTTCAGAATTGGAAGCATTAAAAAAATCTGTGCTAACCCTTCTTATTTAAACAATTATGGTTGTAATGGGATAATCCTACAGTCTGTGCTTGAATCATGTCTAACATGTAGAATTAGATACATCATGGCGGGGGGGTTGAAACTAGATGGTCTTTAAGATTCTTTCCAACTCAAACTTCATGATTCTAACTCTGATCAAGACTAAGAGCTGTGTTTTCACCAGTTACTTTACTGGACTCAAGAGAGCCAGAAAATTGAGCAAGATCAAGTATGTCTGCATCAGGATTCGAGCTGAGGGCTGCGAGACGACCATAAAGAGATAGTTGTGCAGGTCTGTACAAAGAAACCAGGACCTACCACTTCTGGCTCATCTCTGACTTTGTTGAATCTGAAGCTCTGCCACAGCAATGAGGCAAATATTGACCTTAACCCCACTTCTCTCTGCCAGGAGAGAAGAAATGCTGAATCTAAGATGGCTCCATTCTTTCTCATAGCAGGTATAAACCAACTCTTTATGCAACAAAGGCCCAATGGGCAACTTCAGCTAAAACAGGAAGCCATGTCTAAATCTTTCTGGATTCAAAATATTCCTTTGGCCTCTTTACAAGGCACTCCACAGTCTCCCTCATACCAGTCATGCCATTGATATATCTAAATGGATTATCTTGAAATATAGCTGGTGGTCCTATAACTTATAGGACTCTATAACAGGTTCAAAAAATATCTTCTGCGTAATTCATTTAAAAATGAATTAAGGCTTTGCTTTGGTATTTGTGTTTTTATAAGAAAGCTGAAAAGCCATTGATATCATAAATACATGAACATGATCTGGTTTATTGTTTGCTTTGTAAACAGATCATGTAACTTAAAAAAAAAGCAGCTATGCTCCCAATAAAAGCAATACTAAAATTAGTAATGTAAATGGTGTGAAACCTAGCCAAAGCTTGCTTTTTAGAGCAAGGGTATGTCCTACAGTCTCAAATATTTCTGAAAACTTTGTATTTTACACACCAAGTCCAGAAACTGATTCTTTCTGGATATGCCAACAAACCAACTACATGACAACTTCAGAGGACTTATTCCAATTTGTTAAAGATGATGCCTAACCAAGCCACTGCAAGGAAACCAGCAGGCAAACCTAAAGAGATAATGAACTAGGACCTCCAATATGTCAAAATACTTAGCTGTGTGTAGTGGGGCCATGCAAAAGCAGTAGATACTAGGATAGAGTTAAAACTTCTTCACAGCAGATAGTACGAGGCTGTGTTTTCAATCTCTGCTGAACACAGGGTTGACAGCACAGGGATGTTTTCATTACTGTCGAACAGCATTCCATACAGTAAAGACCTTTTCTGCTCCTCACCCCAGCCCAAAAGCAAGAGGTCTGAGAGTCCACAGCACTTGGAAGAGGAGACAGCCAGGGAAGATGATCCTTACTAACCAAAGGAACATTCCACACCACACGGCATCATGCTCAGCTAATAAAGCTGGGCAAAAAGTGAGGAAGCGGGGGAGACCAAGGTGATGCTGTTTGACTTCCCAAGTCACCACTGCATGTGATGGAGCCCTGCTCTCCTAGAGGTGGCTGAACACCTGCCTGCCTATGGGAAATGCTGAATGAATTCCTTGTTTTGCTCTGCTTGCATGTGTGGCTTTTGCTTTGCCAATTCAAATTTACCTCAACCCACAAGCTTTCTCCAGTTTACCCTTGTGACTGTCTCCCATCCTACAGAGGGGACTGAGTGGCTGTGAGAGGCTCAGCTGCCTAATGGGGTTAAACTACTCAATGGCCCCAGGTGTTAAAACTATTTCAACATTAGTTTATTCCTTCCTATGTTCACATTAGAACATTTGCTCTGAATTATGAACAAAGTCTATACAATTAGATATCTGTAACAGATACTCATCTGTAACAAAGGACTTCCCCTTACTGAGGGAAGCCAGCTCACACTCCTACACAAGCAATACTGTGATTACACAGCAACTAGTAAAATAAATAAATTAACATATATAAGGTATAAAATAAGGTAATCAAATTAGCATGGAAAATACACATAATTAGCAATCTCAGAAAAGCTACATTTCTCAAAAATAAAATAAAACAAACCTCTTTAGCATAAGACTGCATTACTTCAGTAGTTTCTATCTTTCGTTTACATCTCTGCTTTACAGAAATACTGTTGTTGTCCAAGTCTTGCATGAGTTTAAAAAAGGCTAATTCATTGAATAACACTTCAGAGATCTCCACAAGAAGATCCTCCCCACAATCTTTTAATTTTCTACCAGCAAATTTCGCCAGTGAATCCTGTGAAGAGAAATAATTCTTCAGTTTCTGAAACAGGCTTTCAAGCTTTAAAGACAAAATATTTTTCATATTTCTAATAACTCAAAATTAGTTATGTATCTATTACCTCACATTTTAAAAAAAGCTTTTAGTGTCCTAAACAGATTTTACATGGAATCTCTAGTCACATAACACAGAACTTCATAAACTCATGATGTAAACTCCACGCTTATAGAAAAAAAAGACGAATGAAAAAGTGCAGACTACAGATTTTCAGGAATTTACACAAGATGTCCATGAAAAGCAGCACCAGAACTCTCCTTGAAGACAGTCACAGGCCAGAGATAGACCTCTCACGACCTGGCTGTGACAGAAAAGATAACTAATGATACACTGTGTGCAGTGCATCATTAGTTTAGGAATAAAAGTAGTATCTCATCACCATACCAAAGCTGAGCGAGAATAACAGCTATGCTACTCAAGGGGTAAAATACAGCTTCAGAGAAGCTGGTTTATCTATTGCTCATTAGCCAACTTAAGCGTTGCAAAACAGCACTGAGAAATGACTAACCTGAAGTATACTGCCAAGCTGCTTATGAAAGAACTTCACAAATTCTTTACTTTCATCATTTTGTTGCGTAAGAGTCAAGACCATACGTCTTACTGATGTCAGTAACTGAGAGGAGCATACTTCATCCATGTGTTCCTACACAAGTATCACAGAATGAGCTTTGTTACCACTTCAAAAGAAAAACTAGCCATCAACCCAAATACAGAAATTAATTTATGACAAAAACACCTGTCCACTGAAGGAACAGCACACCACAAAAAAGACCTAATGAATCTCATGAACACCATACTTGATGAACGACTGACTGGTCACAACACACAAAGATTTATCTCAGATTTCCAGTACATGAGTACTTGGCATCTTCTAATGTTTGGCCAAGCTAAGAAGCTTCATATATTGTGGCTGTGTACACAAGTGTATTAAAGTGTATATTAAGATATCTACTGTTATATGCAGTCTTAAAATTGCAAATAAAAAACAAGTCTTTTGGTGCTCTGACCCTGGCATGTCAACAATATACAGTTTTTAAAGTTAGTATCAACCAAATACCTTATCAGACAAACCTAAGCTTATACATTGTGCATACTATAAAAGGGAACAGGGAGATGCCTTAAGCATCTTACAACTCAATCATCTCTGCTCTCCAACCTTGCAAAGGAGGAACTGTAACTATTCCTCTTTCTTTAAAGGATAACATTTCTTCTCTTTAGTCACAGAAGTTAAAAAGCTCTCAACAATTTTAAAGATATTTCTAAACAGGAGAAAATAATGTTAAAAATCAACTATTCAGAGATATTCTTCAAAAATACCCTATTACTGTATATATAACAGTTTTAATTAGTGATCTCAGTTCTGTCTGCTAAAAGGCACCAAATATTTAGATGTAAGTTCTCAAACATTCCTGCATTTAATTTTGTCAGCTCCAAAGCAAGCAACCTCTATTCTTTTTGATGTCAAGTCTACCTGCCCTATGACATCTAGAAACCTCATTTATTTCTCCTATTAAAAACTACACAGATTCTTTCTGTGGGAACATCTAATTCTTACTTCATCTTCAGCAGAGTCTGCAACTGAACACATTTATTAGCAGCTGTTTCTAAGAGGCAACTTTCAGATTTTAAATAATGTTCTTCTGTGCACTTATACAAGTATTTTTCTTCTTCTCTAATTCACACCATATTATAAAGACCCCCTTACCTTCAGAAAAGGAATGACCTCTTTCATAATTGCTTTAATCTGCCGATCAAGCTGCTGAGTATCTATACGAGGACATGGAACTGCAGAAACATCATCTGACTGTGGCACAGACTGACATTCACCAGTACCTGAACCGTGTTTTAATTAAAAAATAAACAAGAAAGCAGTACATTTAATGCATTCAATATTACTATTAAAGAAATGCCACTTTCAAAAGCTTATTTTCTATTAAAAAAAAAAATCTTATTTCCTTAAATATGTAAATATCCTCTCAAACTTTGCTAAGTTTTCGATATAAATAGAGGAAAGCAATGCAGATTGACAGTTATTATAATTATTTTCTAAAACTAAGCAAAATATATGGATATGTGCATACCTTCTAATTTAGCAGTAGAAGCACCCTGAAAATTACTACAGCAGCCCTCAGAGCCAAGGGTACTTTCAGCTTCAACTTTCATACGCTCATATTCCCTCATCCAAGACAAAGCTTTATCTAAGTGAATCACTGTGTTGCCTATATTTAGAATAAAAACACTTTTTAATCTAAATTAGAAGTTTTCAATTGCTAGACAAATAAAAATAATAAAAATTATTTTAAGGTCCCAAGTTTTGTAATCTACCCATAACTAGTTACAATACTTATTTACACACTTTGATAAACTCAGTGTTTCACAGTTAGCTAATTTAATAATGTTTTGTCTTACAAAACGTGATTACACACTAAAAATCAAAAATCAGCATACTGAAGTGCAGACAATTGCAGGCATTTAGGGAGGGAGGGAGGAACACTTGAAACATTAAGTCACATCATTCTCACCAAGGTCATCAGTGGCAAAGGGTTCAAAATTTGAAGAAGTAGACATAATACTCCCATTGTCTGCATCAGGTTGTTCACAATCTTGGCACGCTTCTGTAGAAAAGTTCTTGCCAAAAGTTTCCTAAAAAATACCAGATGACTGAATACAAAGAAGGAACACACCATACTTTCACGGATGTGGGAACAAGCCTGCAATTCTTTTCAGTGACTTGCTGTAGTATCCAGGTTTGCCATCAGACTGCCTGACTGGAGAACAACCCTACTCTCAGGATATAAATCTATCAGGCGAATCTACCACATTTGCTTCAAATACTTCAAGTAAAAAACAGGTATGAAACTGTACAGAGGTGTTAGTGATTTCTTAAATACAAAAATGTAAAAATGTTTGGAGAATCATGTGATCAGTACTTGCCCTGACCTTACTGAGAAGAGCATTTTAGCTCTTTCTTGATGTACCAGTTTCCAATTTACATCCCTCTCCACGTTTCATTCATCCCTGCCATATCACTCATTTGCAGTACCAAGAATCCTACCATATTTTATCACTTTTGCAATGATTCTCTTGCAACTAGTTGTTCAGAAAAGTCTGTGTAAGTCAACACTAATTTTACTGAAATTCAATCCCCCAACTGAATTTCTTGAACTTGTTTTCCAGTAGACAAGCATACATGCGTGCAAACTGAAATACCGGAAAAGCTGTCAGTAACTTCTGAATTTGAGAACTTACATCATCTGTAGAGGCAAGGCTTTCACTAGGAGTGAGTTCAGAATTTGATGCCACCCATGTTGCAGAACTCAGTGATTTTGCACACTTCCCTTTTTCATTCTTCTCAGATAAATGTCTAGTCACTATATCCTGGAAAAGATAATCTATACTGTAAAAAAAAGCTCAAAGATTTGCTTGATCTGTATACCAAATCAAAAATTCTGTGCATACCTGTAAAGCATATAGAGCCCTTTGCCTCAGATAATCTGTATTTAGCAGCTGAAGCTCATGGAAAAGTTCAATAAGAAAGTGGGGACGAGACTCATTTTGAGAAATAAGAGTTGCCACTTCAGAATAAATTGTGTCTCGCAAAGCTTCAAACATAGAAAGATCACTACCAGTTTCTGTAGAAAAAAATAAAGGAACTTATTAAGTCATTAAATCTTAAGACATTGACTTCTTAAGTCTATCAGGTATGCAAGTTACAGGTATATAAATAATGTCTCAATCATTGCAGATTCCCTAATATAGCTGCTTTCATAAAGCTTATTAATTTCCTGAAGGGCAAACATTCTTAAATTATACCTTATGCAATCTTTAATATATACAATATACAGAGCAATCATAAAAATAATTTTCTTTACACTTCTGAACAATACCTTTGGAAAGTATTCTTTATAAAAGAGAATATTGGACACACCACACTGATGCTTTCAGTATAGGTATTAAACACTGAAAATGGAGTTTTAAGGCATTTCAAGAAAGACAGCAAAAGGTCACAAGTTTATATAATATAAGCAGTCCACACTTCTGCAAGACAAGCAGCATTAAGAAAGCTTTAGACTGAACTCAAGAGAGCCACTCTTTCCCAACAGAGATGCTACAGTCTTACATGTCTAGTATGATTCCCAAGTTCATAAAAAACCTCCTACCCCCTTAAACCCTATTACATATGTACGAGAAGACAATGTGTTCCCTAATACATCTCCCATTCATTTGAAAATTAAGGACTATCCTTGCATCACAACAATCAATTACATTATCACATACATTGTTTGGAAAGTGCTGAATGGAAACATAGCTAAATTTGGAAAACTCAGTTTAACAGATGTGTAATTGTTAGTATTCAAGTTAATTAAGTTATCAGCAATACAGCAAACATTACTGTGCAATTTGATTATCTGCAAATAGTTTACCATTTTTTTAAGCACAGGCAAGCTTTTTCAAACTTTGAAAAGTTACCACAACTTGCTTCCCTCCCCATTACTAGTATGTAATAGTAGCTTTTAAGCATACTAAAAATGCCTGTTGAAATTAGTTTATGGATGTAGTATCTACCTCTGTATTTTCTATTTGTAATTGTTACTAATCAAGAAGTGGTAACCATGTTTTCCACAACTGTAATTCAAAGCAGTTTGTAACCCTGCATTTCATGCAAGGTTACTTTCTCTTGTCTTGGTTGTAGAGAAGGTGCTGCAATAACACTAAGCTTCAACATCTGCTAAACAGTGAGTTATATGACCAAAGGTAAGAGAAGAAAAAAACCAAAAAGTAATAGGATACTGTTGAAGCTAAGCAGTGAATGCATTACCTGGCGCTTCAATGCATGCATTTCTGTTAGACTGCTGCAGAATTCTCCTAGCATGCGCTGTAGGAAAGTGGGGATAGACAGTGATAAACACAAAAATGCGCACCAGAAATAAAGACAGGGTCTGTACAAAACAGCAGGAGGAAGACTGCTTGGTTATCCAAACCACACCAGAGCTGCTTATTGTGAGAAGGAGAACTTCACCAGTGAAGTTTATTACGTACACTAATAAACAGCTCTTAGTGTGGACACAGCTACATTGGCAAAGCTTTATATTGTGCTACAACAACTAACATTCCCGCATCTCTCAAACAAAACAGAAATATTGGCAGAACCAAAAAAGGCACAGGAGAATTTTTATGATCTAGATGCAAGAAAAGCAGTGCAGATGGCAAAAATGTAAGGGTTTATGTGATGTTGTAAGACTGAATTTGGATGATATTTGATGGAGTTCATCTAAGCACGAATAGGAAGAAGTGTGCAGCACAGGATGTATTTCAACACTAAGCAAAGTTTAATCAGTTTTGCAGTTACTTTCAATAAAGTCACCCACAAACGGGTGAGATTGGCTATTTTTTGTTTGTTGTACTGTAACAAGTTTCTAAATTAATCAAGTACTTAATATACAAAAAACACCCAAAAGCAATTAATATCCAACTTTCTATACATTTACAGCATTCTTAAAAATGAAAATGCAAAATCAACAAGCTAAATAAACAGTCCCGTCTTCCTGTCAAAACGCACTGCAACTGTAACACACTAGCCACTTACTCAGGAAAGTTGACAAAATAATTAGACATTAAGAAAAGAGTACCTGAAGACATTTCTGTAGATCTACTGTATTTAATTATTTTTTCCAATTGTTCCTGATTCCTTTTGCTGAACACCTTTGCATGAACCACATCATCCGAGTGTCTGCTTTTAGTGTTCTGGCAGGGCTCACACACACTAGAAGCACTTGCACTTTCATAACCTAATGAGAAGAAATGAAAAGGAATAAATAAAGAAACAGTTTACAAAATGTTTTATTACTTAAAAAAATTTGTTCAAGGGCACTCTTAAAGAAGGAAAATACTAATAATGTTTCCTAGACTAAAATGTTCCTCTGTACACTGAAGCCATACAGTAGTACTAAATCCTCAGCAACCCCAATAGTACCACTATACTAACTAGTACCACCCCTCTCTTCTTAGAATTTTAATGAAGCATGTCTTTAAGCAAATAATCCAGTTTGAACATGAAAGCAATGAAGAAGGTTCTCCTTGTTATTTCAAATCTGCACTTATCTGCATCCATGATCCTTTTAAATCATGGTATCTTAATGAGTTATTTACCTTCTCTTTACTGAAATCCTAAAAAACCTTATGCAGTTGTACTATAAAAAATGAAGTAATTTGAACAACTTATTTTCATTATTACCATTAGTACCATTTATGGAGACTAATTTCTCTGGAATTTAATGATTACAATCCAAGCCAAGTTTGCCACAGTATCCAAGATTACTTTACAACCTACCAGTATTTTTAATTCTGCCTTTTAGCTGAGAAGAACTCTTCCTCTTATTCTTTGATTTGGGTGTTTTATCTTTTGATGCCAGGCTTGCTTGTGCTGATGCTTTTCTAGATCTGAATGCCTTTGTCACAGTTGTTGGGTCTATTGGATCTGGCATGCTACTGAAACTCTCCAAAGACTCTTCATCAAACTCTCTTCTCCGGTTCATATCACACTGACTTTTTTGACCAGAAGCAATGTTTTGTACTGAAACTGCAAAACCTGCTTTTGGCTGAGAGTGATCATCTTTTTTCATTTCTTGGCTATCACCAAGCCAAGTTGATCTTTTTTCCATTTCCTCTTCAGGTTGTCTATGATTCCTCCTGCCAGAAAAAAAACACCCACAGACCCACCTCAATACATCATAACCTAATCTCTGAAATAGAAACATCATGTATTACTAGGCAAACAGTTTATCTGTGACGCAAATTATCTGCCCCTTGTTACTCAGACATCAAATGAATATTAAAAAATAAATATACATGTATTCCAAATGTAAAACAGAAGAACTTTCCATCTATTGCTGGTTTCAAGATGAATATATTTATGCAGTACTGCTGTGCTCAAATAGTACCATAGGTCAAAACATTCTTAAAGCAACATTCAGTACAATCTACAGTAGCACAAAAAAATAAGCATTCACTGAAATTACATCCTCTCAACAACTCAGTTTCAAAACAATCCCACAGAAACAAAATCCTTTTCCACTTACAGAAAGTGTTACAAAACCACTCAAGACTGCATTTGATTTTAAAATGTTCATGAGATGATACATTAATTAATATACAGAAAAGCAGAACACTACTGAAAAAACAAAAAAAAAATTAAACTAGAAGTTCCAAAAGTAAAGCTCATATTGTAATTCTATGACAATAAATTCCCTTAATGAATGATGAATTCCCACAAGCCCCAGAAAAGGTAAGAGAAATTATTAAAGGAGAGCTGCACTTTGACATTGAATACCTTTGTTTTTCTGCTCCATTAGAGGAACTGCTTTCAAAGGGTTTGGGGAATGCCATATACTCAGTTTTCCCAGAAGTATTATGATCTAGAGGATGTTGTTGCTCCTGCTGCTCACTGCTGCGTGGAGAAATATTATGTGCAAGATCTCCAAAACCAGATGGGAATACTGGATTATAGTTAATACCTACAAAGTAAACAAGAGAGTGAGAAGATTCTACCTCAGTTATTTGTGTAGTAAAATTCAAATTGGAGACACACTGTGTGGCAGCATGAAATTATGAAGCAAAAACTCAGTGGGGAAGTAAGCAAGAACTGTTTTCATCCTGACAGCACTGTAAACAATCAGAATTTATCTTTAGTGCAGGTTTCAAACACTACTGGATACTACAATTTCATCAGTAGAGATGAAGGTCCTTCAAGAAACTCCAGTAAAGAACTCCTAAAAGTGAAAGTAAAAATAACAACAGTTCCAAAAAAGGGCAGAATTCAGTCTGTCTGAAGACCTTCTCAACATTCAACCACCATCGAATGGTTCAAGTACTTATAGAGTCAAAGAAGTCATAGATTCCAACTACTTCAATTTTAACATCGGAATCTTTATAGGAGTGGCAAACTGAATGTAACTATTCTTTTGGGCAGGTTCTATGTAATTTTAAAAATGTTCTCAAGCAGAAAACAAACTTTGCAAAATTTCAAAGTTCTAATCTAATAAGACTGAAATATATTAAGACAGTTTTGTTTACTTTGAATTATACAGTAAAACGCCTACACTATTTTCCTCCAAATTCAACAGCAAAAGTAGATTAGAGAAAGAGATCAGGAACACTGTATCCAAGTCAACAGTTACTGTATAACTCTGACAAAAACCGGTTAACATGTTCCATTTACAAGCATTTATAACAAACATGGGTGTTTGAAGTTCTAAGAAAAACAGAAATAATTACCAAGTGCCACCTTCCAATTACATGGTTAACTTAAAACATGATTTCAACTATGAAACAATTGCTAAAGGTATGTAAAAGCTTCAAACACTGCTTTTCATATGCTGGATGAAGAACATTTGTAACCTTACATGGAGCAAGTATTTTCAAGTATAACTAACTTCATGAGAGAGTGTTGCTCTTCATACTTTAGGAAAAATAGACAATTACTCAGCAATAAATAGTAAACTTCTGCTTAAGACCATTTCAATATAAAGGAAAAGGGACACAGTTTCATTAAGTTCACCCTGCAATTAAATGAGAAAATGTCAATTTTTGAAATTCATGTTACTTCTCACACCTACAGCAATACTCACCGGGAGCAAAAGAAGAAAAATTAGTAAATCCTGGAACACTAAAGAAGTTCACAGGTGGTGGAGGGAAGTTGAATGGACAGAAAACAGGAGATGGAGGTGGTGGAGCACTACTGCCTCTCTCCTTTCTTGATGGTTTCTCTTGACACTGTTGTTCTTGTTGCTGCATAAGATCACTTAACATTTGTTTCAACCTTGAAAATAAGAAAAAAATAACAACTTGGAAAAAAAAAGATTATGGAAAACTGTAAATTTATACTCAAGTAATTTGAGTTTCATATTATTTCACCTACACCATGTAAAGTGCTCTACTTAGCTAATAAAAAACCATCAAGACAAAAATTACTCATATATTTAATACTGAGTAGGTTTAAAATCAACTGCTCAGTACTAGTGGTCATGTATACACAACGTTAAACATCCTTACAAGAACAAAAATTTGACTAGATATTAAAGGTATAAGCAAGCTGAAATTTTCAACAGAAACAGTCAAATACACAAAATATTTACAGAACTGAGGTTAAAATTAATTTGGAAAATTGTGTAAGGGGACAGCACCTATATATCACTTACCAAATACAAAACAGAGGTGAAGAGCTTCAACTTTCATGCAATGAATTAAAATGACTATTACATCTTTTTTTCAAAAAAGATAAATGTTCAGAAGGCAAATGTACATCCAAATGGAATGTAAGTAGCATAAATTCTAACTGAAAACACTAAGAAAGGACAAAAAGTTTTTTTGCTGTATATTACCATAAGAATCCAGAATCTTGCCAGGTAGTCTAGTGAGGACTAGAGACACAAAAATTAAAAGATAACTATTGCAACAGATTTTTACCAGTTTTTGGTTCTCTTCAATGAAGATTACTAGAAAAGTATTTTTAAAGGTGTTAAATGGTGTGGGGGGGGAAAAAAAAGGACAACCAGAATTGCTGCATACAATTTTAGAAGTTTGTAATCAACTCAGAAGTTCAAGAGTCTCATATTTAACTATTATCTGTAATCTTTCATTCACATAACCATGTTCCTGTTACTGAAGCATTTCAAATTCCATAGTTAAACACTAATACAGTCAACAAACCTTTGGACATTATTCTGCTGCCAAGTCAGTTGAGTGTAACACTGGTTTAATTGATGCATAATAAGATGTATTTGTGAAGATGCAACATTACTGGGCATCATACTGTAGGGGCCTGTAAGCAAAGTCTGTAGAAGGCAAGAGAGGGTCTGTGGAAAGAAAACATGTAACAGTCACCAAATCACAAAAACCAGAAGCTATTGGAAAGAGAATAAAAGGAAAATAACAGGAAAATATCTGTTCTTCATGTCTACCTGCTGATCCTGCATCAAAGTTTGACAAATGCTGACACTAAATTCATGCTGTTTCTTTAACTGATTAATCTGCTCTTGCCATCGTTCCTTTTCTTCCACATAGGAAAGCTCAGACATCCACCGAAAATTT
Source organism: Certhia americana (assembly GCA_018697195.1). Classification (NCBI taxonomy): domain Eukaryota; kingdom Metazoa; phylum Chordata; class Aves; order Passeriformes; family Certhiidae; genus Certhia; species Certhia americana. The sequence continues at coordinate 36,612,265 of CM031860.1, forward strand.
TCCTGACGCCGCATAGTTATGTTCTGCTGTTGCCTGGCCTTAGACACTGGACGGTAATTTCCATCTGCTGAAAGGGGACGGCAATTTTTCCACCTGGGTTGGGAAAATTTGAAGAATGAGGACAAAATCAGACAATTCAAACAACTAATGATACTTCCATTATTCAAATTATTAGTAAGTTGTATATCAAAAACTCACACGGCACAGGCCAGCTAATCACGCACGCCATTTTGTCAATCCAACATTAACCTAAAGAAATAGAAAATAGGAGCCCCCCACCTGACTATGACTGTCAGAAAAAAAGAGCTAAGGATGTCTCTGGGCCTTGCTTTTAGTATTTTCCATTACTGCTATATAACATGTACTCAATGCAAACAGAAGTAACCAACATAACACATTGACAGGTCCAGCCCCTGATTAGCTCACTGTCTACTAAAATCATTTTGATATCCAAACCAGGAGAAATAACTGCACATATATACATTATTTTAAACGTGACATTTTCATTTAATCACACAAAGATTATGAAGGAAGTCAATCAGGTAAACAAGAGTTAAAATTATTCACAATAATTAAGAAATAGTTTTCACAACTACAGCAGTTTAGAAGGAAAAAAATTCAGAGTCAGTTCAATTCTCTGAACGACTGTTTTGAAGAGACTGATCTATATCACAGCAAAAACTTCATACAGGTTGGTTATCTTTTAAGGTGATTAAAACTAAATGGGAACATCAGGAGCTACTGCCACACAACTGGACAGCTCAATGGCAGACTTTTAATAAGACTGATAACAAAAGAAATCACCAAATCAGTAATATGCATTACAGCTACAAAGACTCAAAACACATAACTGTCACTACACACAGCTCCCTAACAAACAGAAAGAAATCTTCCTTTGCTGCGAGGATGCCTTGTGGTTAATGCAGTGCTTCTTCCATGCTCTTCCAAACACATTTAGACAAGTATTAGATGAATAAATAATGCTACTAACCTATCTTTGTTTCCTTTAACAAAATAGGCATGTTCTGGTATGTTGTTATTAGGATAAACAGAGAAACTGTCAATCAAACTTGACGCATCTTCTTCCTCTTCTTCTGCCTGACCAACTCCATCAGAGAGATAACCATCTTCATCTCCATTTTCTTCCTCTAGGGCACATTGGGTAGAACCTCCCCAGGTAGCCATTGTCCTAGTGAACATTGCAGGGTCAGGGAGAAAAGGGGTGTTTGGAAAAGGAGCAATTTTTTTTCAAGTTTATGACAAATTATTAAAACAATCTGTTGACAACTACAAGTCAATCTGCAATTAATCTAGCTGCATCAGAAAGAATTAAACCATTCTAAACATGAACCAGCAGTGTGCCCACATGGCCAAGAAGGCCAATAGCAACCTTCCCTATATCAGGAATAGTGTGACCAGCAGGACTAGGGTGTGATTCTTCCCCTATACTTGGCATATATACCTCACACAGGTGAGGTCACACCTTGAGTGCTGTGTCCAGTTCTGGGCCCCTCAGTTCAGGAAAGGCTTTGAGAAGCTGGAGAGCATGTCCAGAGAAGGGCAAGAAGGCTGGTGAAGGGTCTGGAACACAAGTCCTATGAGGAATGGCTGAGGGAGCTGGGGTTGTTTAGCCTGGAGGAGTTTTAGGGAAGACCGTATTGCTCTCTACAACTGCCTGAAAGGAGGGTGTAGCCAGGTGGGGGTCAGCCTCCTCTCCCAGGCAACCAGTGAGAGCATATAAGGGCAATCTTAAGCTGAGTCAGGGGAGGTTTCGGCTGGACATGAGGAAGAAGCTCTTCACAGAGTGACTGGTCATTGGAATTGGCTGTCCAGGGAGATGGTGGAGTCCCCATCCCTGGAGGCATTTAAGAAAAAACTGGATGTGGCACTCAGTGCCATGGTCTCACTGGTGTCAGGTCATAGGTTAGACTCAATCTTCAAGGTCTTTTCCAACTCAGTTGATTCTGTGATTCTCACCAAGGCAAACTTGAATTCTGCTTCTAATACTGGGATAGATAAATGAAATTACTGTCTGTTTTGGAAATGTATTACCTTACTATGCTATAAAATGGGTAAAGAAGAAAAAAAAATTACTCTCATCATTTGAAATTCTCCATGCATTTTCTTCTTCTTAGGTGATTCTTTCCCTCATTGGTAGAACAGGAGAGGCTAAATATGCCGGGAAAAACCATAAAACTGGAAAGCTGCTAAATAACAGTCACTTTAGAAGTCAAGAAATTAATTTCCTGCTCTGTTAAATCATCACATTCAGTGCTCAGATGAACACCGGAAACTGCCTCCAACACTGACATCCCACTACACAATGGAAACACCCATTGATTAACACAGAGTAACTTGTGCTCTTACTTTTCAGTCCTGCTCTGCTGTGGAGTACATTGAGCTTCTGACCCTTCACTTTTAACAGATGCAGCAACAGCAGATATTGTTTCTGCAAGCTCTCTCCTTCTCTGATCTTCAGCCATTAAAGCTTCAAGTTGCTTTCTTCTCTGTCGCAATTCTTCTCTTAAAATCTCACGTCTTCTCATCTCAGACCATAACTGCTTGCAGTAAAATTGAAGAATTAGAATATAATGCTAGCCTAATTTCCAGAAAGAATAAGTAATATCCAGATCATTATTAAAGACAATTTCAGTGGAAAGGGTGAAGGAAGATGCAAAGTAAAATCAGGTTTCAACAAATATTTTCATCATTTTCTCCAAGGATGACCTGCCAACAGGATACATTATCAAATGTTCACAGTAAAAATTCAAAATTAATTTAACTTAGTATTTTCTTCTTTCCAGAAATGAAATAAAGAAGTCATATATGCTTTGTAAAATAGCTACTACTCCACCCCCCAGGCCAGCTACTTAAAATGTGTCCAACCACCTGAAACTTCTCCTTTCTGAACCCTTTTTACATTACTGTATAACAAGTGTGAAATACCTCATTGCCTACTGGTACAGACTCATCACACTCAAAAAAAGGCTTGCCAGCTGCGTTACACTCATTCATGGCTGGAGTTGATGTTGCTTGTGAAGTCTGTCTATTTGCTGGGCAGTTTCCCAGGCCAGCTGACAACTGAAAGAGAAAGCAAAATGGCAAAATAGAGTATAAGAGCTTTCTAAAACTTACCTGTGGTTAAAACCCAGCACAGTTAGGGCTTTATGAGACTACAAAGTCAGCATCCTGGGAAAAGGATTTTTGAATCAAAGCTAAATATTAACTTCAAAACTTACCTAGGAATCAACAAAACTTAATTATGTATTACTATATAATGCTCTAGATGCACAGTATTGATAACTTACTCCTCACTTCACAAAAAGAAGTTAATCTTCAAAGAGCAAAGAAAAACAGTAAAGCCCTGTAGAGTTAAGTTAAAATGCAACGAAGTGTTGATCACACTTACAAGACACAGCATTGTTCCAAAATACCAGCAAGTGTCTACTAAGTGAAATAAAGAAGCAGTGATTGACCGGTATGGACAGACAAATTTCAGGCTAAATAAAAATAAGACAAAGTTTTGTATCTTTGAAGACTCTACCAAGGCTTCTGAGGACAAACTGCAGTGAAGCTAAGATACATCAACCACTGAACAAGAACCACTGAAAAGTGAATGACATAAGCAGAACTCTAGGTTTAAAAATCCACCTGTTTCGAGTATACAAGTATTACCAATTTAAAGGTTTTTCTCATTTTCATAGGGAAGAAATGGTAAGCAAGCTATTTTATGTTTCTTTGCTCAACATCTTAAAGCAGCAAAGAAATACATTCTACCTACTTGAAGGTCGGGACAAGCTTTCTGTAACACTTGAATTTTTTCCTGGATTTCAATCAGTTTTCTTCTTTCTTCCTGTAACTGCTTAAGCTCCCGTTGCTGCTGCTGAAGCTTAGCTTCATAGAACTTCTCTCTGTGTAAATAAGTTATCCACATGTTACTTGGCAAGAAGTTGCCTAGTACAGGCTCCACCATCCTCTGACAAATGCTTACCTTGCTTTTTCATTTAGTCGCACATCTTTTTTTAACTTGTTGGAACTTGCTCGGACGTTGTTTGGTTGTTGCTTTGTCTCTTCCATCTCACCCAACAAGTCACCAACATTAGATGCATTTGCAATTGTTCCTTGAGGTTCTGGATCATCATCCTAAAAAGATGTCAGAAAGGCAGTTAAGACTATTTTCAAATTGTTTTTTAAAAAAAAAAAAAAAAAGTAACAAATCTAGTTTTTCAAGTTTGTCTAGCTTCATTTTTTCAAAACTAATCAATCTGAATACCTTTATCTTTAGTACAAATCAAGAACTGAGAAGTCATTACCATGACATCATGACTTTCAGATAATTTGAATTCAGGAGAGAATTTAAAGTTATTTAGCTCAACCTCAACTACAGAAACTTCCACTATAAATGCAAATAATTTGTCTCATTCTGGAAGCATAAAACACTTGCCTCTGACTCAGTGGACAGAAAAATACAAGCATATGAAGAAACAACAGGGGAGGTGGAAGGAGGAACAGAAGGAGACTGAGGTGAACAAGACTGCTTATTTACTGCAGTCAGTGAAGTTAAATATTATTATTAATGAATTAATAACAAAACTACTCTTGAAAACTAAATCTAAAATATTTTGGGGAAAGTCCTACTGGTTTTCTATTCAGTTTTTTTTTTCTTTTCGTAATTTCTGTATTTGTAATTTCTCAAAACTCCTGAAATAAATAAAACCACTGCCCCAAACCAAAATATTCCAAGTAAAACATGTTGCAACATCCAAAGATTTTAATGAAAAATATTCTTCATTGATTGAACAACATTGTAAAACCTAGGGTTCAAAAACCTAAACATGCTGAATGCTCACTATAATCTTAAAAATGTCTAATATTTAAAAAAATAATACTGATCTACTTCTTGGGTTGTATTTTCTAATTCAGTGCGAAGGTTAAATATTAAGACCACTGTTCTCTTAGGCTAGCATCCTCCAAGAAAATCCCTGAATTGAACTTCAGAAGTAGCACTGCTGAAATCAGAAAAGTCAAACAGCATCTCTTTTTCCGTAGCCTAAAAATAAGCATTTAAAATGTTGCATTAAGCAGTTTTTCCCTAGCAGAAGTTACACATTACATGAAATAATGAATGCTAGATTTTTGTGTACAAGTTTATATTTACAACATACCTGCACCATAGCAGCAAGGTTTTGTAACTGTCTAAGCTTCTGTTTTGCAGCTATAAGCCTATTGATCTTCTGCTCAAACTCAGCATCTCCAGCAACATCACCCAGGCTGCTTCTGTGACTAGTTATGGAATCTTCACTAACTCGATCTTCCTCTACTTCATCATCTACACCTTGGTGTAGATCGAGGTGTTTGTCATTCTCCCTATTATGACAGTCTGGAAACAGGGAGAGAAGGAAACAAAACAATACCAAAGACACATTACTGAACATCTGAAGTTCACTGTAATTACTGGACATTAAAAAATACTAGCTTAAAGATCAGGCTCTTGAATATTCTGCTCATCAAACAAGGATCTCCCAAACTCTGTGCAGCTATCAGTTATTTGCACTAAGAAATAAAATTATTGTAAGATTTTAGAGTGTACCTAAAGTAGAAGACATCTTTAGAGTCCTTATATTAGCAGCAGATCGATTGTTTATTTCACAGTCTGTATTAAGATGTCTTCCATCTCTGTTATTAGTGCCACACTGTACATTTGAGTTGCTATTTATTTCGCTCCAACTAGTGATTCCTTGAGGGTTTCTAGGATAAAATAATATACTCATGTTAACTTTTTAAAAATTGGGACAGATACAATTTTATTTTAGTCCTTTTCTACCTAGCTTTTTTGGGAATGGATGTTCTGACCCCTCCCCCTTAAAAAACCCAACAAAACCCACAAACAAACGAACAAACTCCAACCCCATATAATAACAGTCCAAACATTGGAAGTTTTTCCATATTCATCTGTCCAACAGATGACTTTTTTTAAAACAATCAAAGCAGATTTAATTTATCCCCTGCTAGAGCTGAAACAATACATTAGGCCTTGCAGGTATATGTCTATATTATAAAAGCTTTATATGATGCTTAGCTAAGTGACTGTTCATTTCTATTGAGAGAAGATCCTCATGCACACAGGTGCCAGTTTATTATTGCTGTAAACTGAAGGGTTTTTTACTTCAATTTTCTAGTCTAAGATTGTAATCTAGTGAAATTCCTAAATTCAGTACGTAAAGCTAAAGGAATTACAGATTTTTGAAGTCTTATAGTGATTTTCTAAATGTTCATGTTAATCTAAATAAATAAGACACCAAGGATTAGATAATTATTAAACATCTGTGTAACAGTTACCTCAAATTAAAAAATTTGTAATTTTCTTAATGGAATAAGCACAGATTTAAGTTACTTCTGGTTGACTCAATTAATGTATTGCAGGGTTCTTGAACCAACAACTCAGCTACAAAGACTCTGGATAACAAAACATACAACAACCTAATATTTGTAACAGGCTGTGGATCCTCATGTTCAGAATCACTTTCTGATTCTTCTGTTTCTTCCTCCTCCTTAGTGTTTTCATTCACAGCATCTGTCATCATATCTGATGTCTGCTCATAGTAGTGAACTAACTCCCGTAATTCATTCAGCCTCTTACGAACCTCATTGAGTTTCCTGAGGAGGAAAAAAGGAGTATTTAATCTCTTTTGCTGTATTAAGCCAATCTATGTAGAGTTAAAAAGAATATATATTTTAAAGTTCTTAGAGTTTACTGCCAACTTCCAAGCTATAAGAACTTTCCACTTGAAGCTCTGTATTCAGTTAACTGTATTAGTTAAGTAGTCTGTAATACTAAAAACGGAAAGTTACTTAACACAAAACTTATTAAAAAAGAAACGCTCCAAATTACTAAGGAAATGGTGAAAAAATGAAAGAACTTTTACTGAAGCTTTTCTGTTGGATTTAGATTTTCATCCTCTTCACTCTCATTTTGAGAAACCAGGGAGTCAGGAGGATAGGGAACAGATGCCAGACTATTTGATTCACCGTTGACAACAGTTACTATGCCTACAGGACCAGAAGCAGCTGAAGTTGTACTTCTTTGATCAACACTCCTTTGAGGAGAACCTCAAAGAGAAGACAAGAAAATAGAGCTTATGTGATTAATTCGTAATAAGGAATCTGCTTAACTGAATTACATTAAAATAACGACAGAAAGTATTACCAATATACAAAAAAGCAGTTAACTTCTTCCCTTAGCAAAACAAAAGCTTTTGTCTTAAGTTTTGTTGCATGCAATATCAGTAGGCAGTAAGTAATAAGGTAGCTTTTGTAAACAAGATTTCAGTTATTCTCTTTTAGCTTTATCAATGTCAGAAGTAAATGCTTTCACACTGTGAATCTGCCCATAGTTTTTTTAAGGATTTACTTAAGGCTGCATTGCTTTTTTATAAAAATCTAGCAGTTTAGAATTTTGATTAAAAGAAAAACCCTAGCAAATTTTTCAACTCTGCTAAGCTCTTTTGTCCATCTGCTGTAAAACAAACGGGATGTTTGTTTCTTCCAACTACATGAAATCATACCCAAATATGTTTGCATTATATGCATTAAATACATAACAAATGTATGCATAAATACATAATAGAACAATTGGGGTACAGTAATGTAACTATGTCCTTCTCCAAGTGCATGCTTATTTCTCAATGCTAAGCAGAATATGCTGTGATCACCCCTCAGAAGTTTTCAGCTACAGGACAAACTTCATCAGTACAAATGCACTGCTAGAAACAGAGAGGGAGAGCAGCAAGTGGATAGGTCTGCATCATTAAGGAGAGCACAAAGCCATTAAAAGAAAAGGCAAAAACCCTAGTCCAATCAGACAGGTAAGGCTTTCTAGAGTGGCCTGTGATTGAAATCCATGCAATGGGCACACATGAAAGCCTTTTGGCAGAGAGGGAGCAAAGCCATATTGCCATAAAGCTACTAACACATGAAGTGCCGTGTACACAAATGCATGTGTACTGTGATAAAAACACACAAAGCTCAAGTTCATATGACACTGTTTTCCACAAACCAGATGTGTCAAACAAGCCTTGAAGAAAACAATCCATCACATCCTCACATTAGTCAGCTTCAATGTTATAAACCAAAGTGCTAATAGACGCTCCTCATCATTAGTTGTAGAGTTCTTCGTTAAGACAGAAACTTTACAGCATTAAAAACCATTTACATTAATATTGCCCCAGCACAGCTTTTATCACCAGCATTTCATTGACCAATTGCAATCTGAAAGACAATGTTACAAACATGCACATTAAAAACATTGTATTCATTAACAAAATACAATTCTGCCTATACTGACTTACAGGAAGAGTTATTTAGATGTTGGTCACGAAGTGTATGAAGTTCTCCTAATAGTTTGTCCATTTTTTGCTTTTTACCCTGCAACATTCGCATCTTGTTAAAAAGCTGTGCCTTCTCATCTGACTGGTGTTCAGACATTGAGGAATTTCTGCTTTGTGAAATCTCTCTGGTAAGCGAAAGGCTTTCTGCTTGCCTTCTATTGTCTGGCACAGATCGTGTCTAAAAAGAGTAATTCCATTTTATTCAGAGTACTATGAAAAATGGTAAACAAATTGCAAGAAACAAAAAGCTTTCTTATGGGCTTTCTATATGCAATACCAGAATCAACACCAAAACAAATATTATAAAGGGAAATATACTGAAAACACTCTAATGATATCCCAATTATATACCGAGTTAAAAATTAAATTGCAGTAAAGAAAATGCTTCTCTAGACTTTAATAGAAAACCATGAGATACAAAGAATAGATTAGCCAGCTAATAATCCTTAAGAATTTTCAAGTTTCCCGAGTTTTCAAGTTTGGGGGAAACTATGATAACTTCACTAGCTAACACAAAGATGAACAAGACAAACATTCAACTGCATTGTTAAATAGAATAAAAACTGATAATGGCAAAATCCACACAGTAAAATCTCAGGACTGACCTGAGAATCATGAAGTTGGTTGTGAAAGCGTTGAATTAAGTCATTCAATTCTTCATTCAGTTCTGATGTAAGACTTACTCCTGAAACACTACCTGTAGTTTCTGTTACAACTGGGCATACAGAAAAAGGGGAAGATATAAATACTTTTCCACAGTGATGAAATAAAGGCTATTAAAATAAAAATGAACACAGCATGTATTTTTAATTTTGTGTTCTTTCCACCAGCTTTACTCTTGAAAGATGACTTGTGCTACAAAAATACTAATAGGACAACACAGAGCTCCTTTGTAAAGGACCATACCAAAAAAAGGACTTGAAGCTTGTTCTGTGTTTTGCTAAAAAAGGCAGAGCAAAATGAAAGCAACCAATTTGTCTAAGGCTGATACAAACCTATTAGAAATAAAACTGTAATTATTTAATATAGCTAAACTAACAACAGTGCAGGTAATTTCATTTTTGCAAAATAATAAATTATCAGGACACCAAGCTTTCATATTGGTGTAAGTTGCAACATTTACATCTGCAAATGGAGTTTTGGAGGTTCGTTCTTCAAAACGCTTTATGAAAGAAATAAATTTAGAAGAAAACCTTTTCCCCTGCCTCAAAGCTCATATTCAAACCATACTAAATATGTAAGAGGCAGTTGAAAGACCTAAATTCTTACTATTTCCCCACAAATAAAAACCAACAGTTCATAAGAAAAATCAAGCACAAATATTATTTACTTTCCCCAGAGATTATGACTTCATTACTCACATAGTAAAGTTTCACAGCTTTCAAATTTTGAAAACATTTATTTTGCCATAATTTGAATTTGAATCTTAACATTGCGTAGACCAATTCTTAGGAGAAAAACCCACGCTTTAGGATTTTACCAGTAAACCACAGTAATCAGCTCTGGGTTTTTAAATGACACATCATTTTATGTTACATTGTCAACTCTTCAGAAACAGAGGCTTTGCAGTAAAAAAAGCCTTTTTAATGTGTATTTCACAATTCCAGCTTTCATCAGTCGGCATGCTATCATGATATGAGAGACACTATCATGCCACATACCAGAATCATCCAGGACAGCAATGGCTTGCTCTGCTTTATGCTGCAAAGCAAGGAGAGCTGCCTGTCTTCCTTGAAGAGCCTTTAATTGCTCCTGCTGTAGAAGCATCCTTTTCAATAAATCATGCTGTTTCTTCAAATTCTCCAACTCCTCTTTAGCTTCCTGTTGAGGATCTCTGGCCTGCAAGAGATGGAGCAACATTACCATAACTACAACCATTTATCTGCTGAGAACTAGCAAAGGAAGTGTCAAAGCAAGCACAACTTGCATATAAATGAACAGCCTGTTAATGGAAGAAAGTAAAAATGGAACAGCTTCACCTCTCTGGTAGTCCCTTATTTAAAAAAACCCTCAGACATCCAATAGGAAGAAGCCTGTACAACCAAGACATGTTTATAGCTCCTGAGGGTTTAAGTTTTCTTTACCAAGCCAGTCAGCTGCCCTAATGTGACCCAAAGACTAATCCAAGCCTCCCTCTGTCTTTTAAATAATAACAGAGGGTATTAACCTTTACGACTGCTAAAGGTAAGTGAAAAAAGGCATTCTATCATGCAGCTATATAAAACATAAGATCTCAATAGATTTACTGGCCTAAAATCTCTAAAATTTTCAGCAGAATGTTTCAGGCAGTAACTCTTTTCTAACCTATAATGAAAAGAATGAAAGCAAGCTGAGCAGTTAAAATATATTAAAACTCAGTTATTTTCCTCATCCTATGCTAATTAGGAGCTGGAGACTTGCATCAAAACTTTTACATCCACAGTTAAGATCCTGATCCTATCTGAAGTTGCATTATTGGATTTTGCAGATGAAATCATGGAAAATAACAAGCATTTACAAGGAACACTACTAACTTGAAAGCATAATCTTCTATCCACACAGTATTATGCTTCTAAAGTAGAAAATTCAATCCAAATACTCTGCATCAGATGTCAGAATAGAAGCAGGCACCTTACTAATTAGTTCTGGGTACTAAGGAATGCTCAACTTTCCAGCAGAGAAAGTTGAAAATATCCAGAATTCTAAACTCCTCAAAGTGTCACTAAAAGATGCACTGCAACTCACACTGATGATTGCTGTTAAACTCACTTTTCATATAAACTCTCACCGTAGTCTCACTCACCTATTAAATAATCCAGGCTTTATCCAAAGTACCAGATTTGCTTGAGTTCACGAATATTGTGTTAATAAATTTTTCAAACTTAGTTCTACATTTAGATTAGTGAGCTTGACAAAACATTTTATTTTAGGGGGAAAAAGTGATAGAATTCAGGACCTTTTAAAAATTAAATCACAGGAAGGACATAGAAAAGCTCATAATGGGAAAAAACGATGGTTTAGAACACTGTGCCCCTTAAAAGTCTTCCCTTTCCAACCAAATAAAGCTAAACAAAAATATCTGTGGAAAAACTTAAGGCTACGAATTTCTAATTTGTTTTCTAATTAGTATTTGGGATTAGTTTAAATGTGCAATAGCAGACTATTAGTGTAACCATGACAAGTGTCTGAAAGTCACATTTACAGTATGTTTTCCCAAGAAAGCTTAGAAGATGATCCACAAAAAATCACAATGCCTGCTATACAGAGCAGGTGTTATTACATCAATGCTAACTGTCAATGCTAACAATTCAGAAGAAAAAATTGTGAAACATTCCTATTCAAAGAAAAAATATTCTAGGCAAAGAAGATTAATTCTGTGAAAAGACAGCTGGATACAGATAAACAATCCAGTGGGAACATTCACTGCAAGTAACATGTACATTTGAAGCTATTAATAAGGGAGGTGGGGGGGATGGGGAAGACTAGATTGTATAAACCCTATTTGAGCGTAAAGTAACATTTTGAAGAGTACCTTTGAAAGCAATCCATGATCCTGGCTATTAATCCCACAAGGCCAGATTTCCCTGCCATTCAGAGCAGTTCTCTCACATTTCCCTTTAGGGCTTGGTGTAACATCAATGTCTGTAACCTGTTCATGTGAAGCTGAATTCCCTAGTTTGTCCTCAATGCAGGGCCGACAACTCAAACTAAAAGATACCTCCTATATTGAATAGTTTAGTATGTTAGATTTTGAAAATCTGCTCCAACTTAGCATGCATTTTAAAGCTACAAACCTACTCACTTTATCTTGTCAAAAAATGAAAAATAGTATCTAGTAACATCTTCTGAAGAGTGAAGACATTTTTAGTCATTCTTAGCATTTGCATAATAAAGCTCCATATAGGAATCAACATTATACGACCAGAAGTATGCACTCCGCATGTAAAATATTCAAGCTGCATGTAGAGAGCTTAGTTGCAAAATTAAGAGCCAAACAAAAAATTTAACTGCAAATTTTGCAAATATTAAGACAAATGCAAGTATACATGGACACTTCCTAAAAACCATACCTGTCTTTTTCTGAATTTTCCAAATTTAATTTTAAGTTAAAAGTGCATCTTCCATGTCTATCATTTTACTTCTTTACAGGGATAGAAAGAGTTCTTATAAAGCTAAAAATAATGACAAAAGCTTCTTAATGTTTTAACAGTTTGATTTCCAAGCAGGTAAATTTTCCTTCGCACACAGAATTTCCTATGGATAACTGGCCAGAAAGAGCATCTATTCTCTGTTACTTTCCTCAGTGTAATAGAATGGAAGACACAAAACTTAAAATGCTTTTGAATCTACTACAAGATATGTTTACCAAGTTTAAAAAAAAAAAAATCTTTTATAAATAGAAAGGAAGATTGGACTGTTTATCTCAGCACTAAATTCAGAACACATGTTCTAAAGAGGTGCCCATCTTTCTAAGAAATGAGTGAAACTTCTGAGTTAGGTCAATATTTCCATCCTATCACTAGAAAGATGCTTGGACAATGGCCCACTAATGGTACAGTTCCAACCCTCCCCTCACCCAACACTCAAAAACTTTCCCCACTAAACAAACTTAGAGGTAAAAGATTGTATAAGAAAGGTATTTCTTCCTATATCAAGTCAAATACATTCTCTGTCAAAATACACATTTAATTCTTCATTGTACTTTGAAGAAAGATTTAAAAGATTCTTTAGATTGTTGTTGTGACAGAATCATTACTTTTTTCTCATATTAAAAAAAATAAATCCACACATGCATGGACACCTCCTGAATAGAGTGCTTGGGGATTTACTATTTTTTCAATTGAACTGCAATTAGGACACTATCATAAGACCCATGAACAAACCAAAATAAAGCCTTCACTTCTACCTTAATTACTAAAAGGCAGCTTACCGTGGTATCTGAAGCCTCAGATGGCACATCAATGTTTAGCGATGTGCTCTCACCTACAGAACCAGATCCCACAGCTGAATCTATAGTCCGAACATCATCCTCCTCATTTTCTCTAGCCTGAAATATTTCATTGGCACAAATCAAAACTACATAAGGGGGGCAGTAAAAATGAATTATGGAAGGTACTACATACCACGCTCAACACCCTCAGCAGCACCATCAAAATATAAACGGTCAACTCCTAAAAAAACCTTACAATGCAGAAACAAATGTGTTATGTTCTCAAACTTACAAGCATCTTTTGCAAAAATTTCAGATAGGATTTCTCCTGCTCTTTAAGGTCATCTATAAGGTGGGATAAACGCTCAACATTGGCCGATCTTTCATTTTTCTCTACAAGATCATCCCGCATGGAGCTGGCCTTAGCAATATAGTCGCGAATCTGAACTAGTCTGCTCACAATCTGCAAAGACACCGAAGTTACTGGATGCATTCAGCTAAAACTGCAACGTATTCAATGCACAACACACAATTACAGCAACAGCAAAGGAGTAATGAAAGGGGGACACGTTAGTATTTCACTCCTATGAGCACAACCAGCACTCTTCCACAAGTGGTTAAAAGCCAACAGCCTTTATAAGGACAGAACCATGCATGCAGGAAGTTGCAAAGCTGAAGCACAGGGCTTCTGATCAACACAGTCTAAAACACGACTGAGCTCATCAACATAGGAAAATAGTCAACTGTGAGAGCACTTTCTGGAACCATGTAAAAGGGAACCAACCTCTAAAATAAAAATTATTATTACTTCTGTTACCAACAAGCAGATTTCTAAAGAACAGTAGATGATTAAGTTGGGTTTCACATTTTCTTTAAGTTTCAGAAGAGTAGGAAGTTAAATATTTCCAATAAAGATTTATACTTTGAAGAAATTAGAAAGCAGCACTGAAGATTAACAGTTAATATTTTGTATACTTTATAGGCCATGTAAATACCTGGCTACTATCCATCGTGTGCTCTCCCCTTCCATCTTCTTGAGCAGACACTTGAGAGTTTTGCAAAAAATCCTTGCTTAGAGCAGCTCCAAACAGCTCTTTACATTGCACTGTTACCCCACTTTCCTTTTTTTGGGAACCTGAGGCAGGATCTTTGCTTTTGTTAGTGTTAATCTGCAGTGACAGGAAGTTGAATGGTTTTTTGTTTTCATTAAGTTGACGTTTGTTATTAGCAGCCGTTGCCCTGCCTTGAGAATCACTTCCAATGCTCCTCTATATACAAACAAAAGAAAGAACAATTGCTTTATTTTTTCATCCAAGATGTTCTCAACACTACTTAGTTTCCCTGCTTGTATTAGCATTTCTACAGTATTAATAGACTGATTTTAAAGTTACCTAGTCAGTCACCTACTGGCCAAAAGTTAGCTGAAGACAGTGTCAATGATTTTTGGCCGTTAAGTTTTCAGAGAGCAAATCCATCCTCCCAGAACAATGAGAAACAAAACCACTCTGTAGTTTCTCAGAACTTAGTTCCTCATTTTTGCTGTAACCTCAACCTTTACTATAGCAAAAAGCATTCTACTTATCCAGTAACACTTGAGAAAAGGACAAAAATAAAAGAGCTACATATTTCTGTGCAGAATATAATACCTCAGAACTTCAGCTTTTCTTTAAGACCTTCTGAATAGCAACGTGTTACCCTAACATACATTTGAGGAGGAAGTTATGCCCAGCCTTTAAATGAATCACTAGAAAGAATCTTCACAAGTAAAGTAGTTAGCAACAACCTTTAGTAAAGATGAACTAGCCTCTGCTCTGAAATTGTTAACAAAAATTCATGCCTTGTTCTGAAATAATTAATCCCTCATACTTCTCCTTAGTGTTGGACAAGGGAAGGATGAATGTGCTGTATTTCCAAAAAAGTAATAATAGCTCAAGAATTTGTGCCATAAAATTCCCTACTCTACTGAGGAGCAGTTTTAATGATACTCCTCTGCTAAATCCACAAATCCACATCCAATGTTCAGGATCACAAACTGGCAGTTCAAGAACAGACTTTCAAAATAAGGTAACAGCTATTTTCAAGTAGCACACAAGTATGATGAGTAAGAAATGCTCTGAGGACACAGGAATTTGTTAATGTCTGAGAGCAAGAAAGTGAAGACCTCCAGGACACAAACAGAGGAAATCCAAACTTTCCTGTATTTTCTGAAGTTCAAAACCAGAATTTTGATTTGGTTGTCATGATGCCTACAAAGTTTTGCGTTTTTTTCACCTTGACCACTTATGAAAGGATTCTTTACTCATCTGTCACTTTATTAAGAGATAACTCAATACATTTTGGAGTGACATTTCTAGTGGAGGCTAGAAATTCACACAAACCTGATCCAGATCACTGAAGTTTATTCTTTGTTTAAGTCTTTCTAGTTCAGCCTGCTCTGGAACAGACATCTGAGTCATGTAACGAGCATGAGGAAAGCCATGAGAAGTTCTGGTCTTCCGTCGTTCCACTCCAGGTGAAGATTCTGGAGATATGTCATTAGTAAGTCTTGCTTCACCCTCCCCACTAAGCTTTTTCTTGTTTTTTTCTGAAGATCTGTTTGCTTTTTTCTGTTGACCTCCCCAGTCCTTAAGGGGAAGAAGAGAGAACAAAAAATATTTGTTACCCACAAAGACAAAAAAACAAATGTTTGCATTCTGTGAGAGAGTTTACTTCCATTTTAGAAGCAAAAATAGCAAGCCACATTGAAATATGCATTTAGTCTTCTAGAGCAAATGTCACTTTACAAAATAAAATTTTCTCCACTGCATAATTAAAAATAGCTTGTCAGGAAATTTTAAGTACATTTCATCCATTTCATCCTAAACGCATTAAATTAATTTCAAATGAAGCTCAAGTTGTATTTTCCTTCTTTGCTGGGGACTCTTCAACTTTCAGGAGTTCAGAACTTTTTGAATTAGAGCTTCCACTTTCATGTCACCTACCGTGCTTTTGTGTCTAGCCACTTTCTTTATCCAAAACATCTGCCTAAATATTTCTATAGTATTCTGATTTATACCCATTATACCCATTGCTTGCTTACCTCTACCTCAGGTTTTCCAGGTAAAGCTGTACTGAGTGATGAGGCTTAGGGGTTTGCATTGTTGCCAGCTACTTACAGAATCTAGCTGGTAATTCTAATGTACAGCATCAAATGGCAACAGAAAGAAAAGAATAATTTTACCGTGTTGTTCAGCCGGTCATCAAGGCTCTCATTGCTCCAGCTGGGCAAGTCCTGATCATTCATGACTTCTTCAAAGGGACCACCTCCTGTTGCCATGACAAGCGATCAATAAAAGCAATCTAGAAGAAGTTTAAAGAAATGTGCTGTATTAAAATCAGTTTAAGATTCATGATCTGAGAAGACAACTACATATTCGCTATAAGATGCAAACACAAAGCTGTTTAGGAAACTAAACTCCCCATTTACTACCCTGTGTTACTAGAAATGTATCAATGAGAACACAAAAACTGGCATTAGAAAAGAAAGAAATAGTAGTTGTGGGTTTGTTGTTTTTTAACCTCTGATCTCTGAAACAAAGTTTGGGGAGTTTTTTTTAGGGTTTCAATTGTCCTCCCTTTAAAGCAAACTGTAATGTGCTCTGAAAGGCTTCTCTGTAATCAATAAAGTCTCCTGTTTCAGGCCCAGGGTGATGTCTACTTGACACAGTAAGTGACTTTGGAGACCCAGTACTTCAAACCTGCATATTCATTTTAATACTGAGATGCTCACAACAGCGTACTGAATGACACACTTGAAAAAAATACAAGGAAAACGGATGTCAGTAAAAGGATTTTTACTTTCACTACCACACACTAAGCTATTTCAACAGTGAATGATCTACCATTTACATTATTTCTACCAAACAAAATAATGTGGGTTTCTTAGAGCTTTGCTGCTCTCCATCAGTGTCATTCTGTGCAATATAAAGCAACTTAAATGTTCAAAGGTTTCATTTTCACTTCTTGTTTTGACATTAGAAACAAAAAAAAAAAAAAAAATTAATGTTAAAAGATCAGAATAAGTATTCCTTTACACGAGTAAAATTAGATTAGCCTGTTGCAAAAGGTGAAGAATACATAACTATATTTGTTAAGTGCAGCTGGCAAAATTCCACTGCAGAAAGCAACAAACTTTACCTATGAAGAACTGTATCAGATGCAGAAGAAAAGCAGTCTTGCAGAGATTTACTTTTCCCAGCTCGTTTCCACGGCTATGTTAGGACATAATCCTAAGTTTAACTGAAAAAATAAAAATACAGAAGTCAATAGGAACCACTTTCTCAACATTTTACCGCAACTATCTACTATTAATTTTCACAGAGTGCAGGTGAAGAAATCACCCAAAACTAAAGATTAGGAAGTATCTAAGAAGTTTGTTGGTTTTTTTAAATATCAGTTCCGGAAAGGAAAACAGATTAATCTTGAACTAAGTTTAAAAGCTGTTCCAGTACACCTATCTTACTCGGGATTCAAACAAAATCACACAGTCCAGTCCTCTCAGCAGGCACACACACAGAGCAGCATTCCTATGCAAAGACAGCCTATTAGTAAATCATAAAGGAAATGGGACCCACCAGGCATGCTCCTTCCACCATAACCACATCTCCACCCGGCAGTGTGCTAGCCCCAGCCACGGTAAGGCAGTGAGGAGTCACTCTGCTCTGCTCTCAACCATGACCATAACACACCAGAACAGGTGTAAGTGCCTGCTGCTTTGGGAACTTTGCCTACTGTCCCTGCAGAAGCACTCACGCTCCCTTCATCATCCCAACAGAAGCGCCCACTAGGCCATGCAAGGAGTGGCTACCACCTATGAACTAGACAGCCAACAAATAATACCAGAATTAAAAAAAAAACAACAACCCAGACACATTTAAAACTTGATAAATGTCCTGATCTGCCTAGCCTTATGACTGTACAAAACCCACATGTTCCTTCTGTGCAAGATTACTTTCAGGTAACTTGTCTGATTCAGTTAGAACACAACGCCCTTTCACATTTTATTTTTATGAAGAAAAAAAAGCATCCTATAAAAAGTTCACAGGGAAGCTCATGGTAAAATTTACAAGGGTTCAAAGCAAATGTACAGTTATCAGTTTAAAAATAGCTATGATTTTAAAGAACTTTCCTCAGTTACCAGATAAACTGTTCAGCTTTGTAGATGTGCAAGACCCAACATTTCAACAGACACTGTATCCTGACCTGTCACCAAGCATAATGAGGATGATTAGAGGCCATCTGGGTTTACAGTCCAATTCTGTAAGCCGTTTCCTCATCATCACGTTATATAATTCTCCTAAAACCATAGCAAAAGTAGTTTTTCCCTACATTCCACTGTCAAAAGAAGCTGCAGTATTCATCTTTACATACTACAAGTAACTACTCACATTGATTTCTTTTAAAACTTTCACAAAACCTGTTCTCAACCATCTTTGCTGTAGCAGACTCTCATTACCTCTGATGTAAATTCACAGCCCCAGATGGAATATTCTGAATAACAGGAGTCTCAAACAAGAAGGCTGAGCATACACCAAGGTGCACTGATAAATACAGCTCAAAAGTAACAGTATCTTCATTATTTCCAGCACACAGATTTTGAAGTGCTCTAACAGAACTGCACCCTCCCTAAAAAGAAAGCTTCCAAACATTCCTATTAGTCTTTGATACCTCCAAATGAACCATAATCAAGCAAGTTTAAGATCAGACAGCTCTGATAGTATTCTACCTCTTTAACTCAGTTGAAAAACAAAAAGGTACAGCTAGGTTTTTTTCTTCTTTCACATGAAGCTGTGCTTTCCACCTCCACATACACAATTCAATATGCAATTTTTTTGTTTTCATTTTACCAGCTATTTCTACAAAAAATCCTCTTCTAAAAGCTTTGCTATCTTCCCATTATCTACCTGTCTATCTACAGCAACCCATTGCCTATTTCAGGTTCTTGCAAATTATAGATCTGTATAAAAGCTTTTGAGCATGCGCCTACTGCCTTACAACATTTACCAGGGATTTGAAAAAAAAAGAAGACTTTCATGTATACTCTTTCCAGAAATAATAAATTCAGATAACATACAGGATCATAGGAGAAACATGTAAGATTAGAGTCAAAACAGATTCTGAACACATAACAGCAATATGTAGATCACAGAGAAGAAACACTACTTAACACACAAGCAAAAGTATGCGTTTCAAAAGGCTTTTTTCCCTACGGTAAAGATGCTCTTCAGAATTTTTTCCTATAGCACTCATGTGAATGCAAGAGCTCCCTAGAACACCTAATACCGCAAAGAGAAAGCTTTGGAGAATTTAAAAAAAAAAAACCAAAACGGAAAACAGAAAGTTGCAAAAAGCCATCATATTACCATCAAGGCTGAAAGTGGGGCCAAATATTTCTTTTTAAGACGCGCGCTCCTCAGTGGGCATTAACTCCTTAAAAGCAAACCATACAGCATCATCACACAGGAGCAGCCAACAGAGCAAATCCTCTCCTGCCCCACCGGACCGCGCTCACACGAGCCACACACACACACACAGACACACACACACACACACACACACACACACACACACACACACACACA
>CM031860.1:36632190-36681463 GCA_018697195.1 Certhia americana
ACACACACACACACACACACACACACACACACACACACACACACACACACACACACACACACACACCCCCACCCTGCCCAGCGGCGGTGTGCCCGTCACTTCCAGCGCCGGGGCCTTCCCAGCGCCCGCAGGCTCTGCCGTCCCGACCTACTCCAGTCCCACGGCGGGAGCCGAGCCCCGGCCCGGCGGACTGAGGCGGCCGAGGCGCTCCCGGCCCGGGGGCGGCGGGCAGAGATCCCGCTCCTTCCCGGCGCCAAACGCCGGGCGCCGCGGGCTGCCTGGGTAGGCGGGCTCTGCTCAAGGCGCCTCCAGTGCCGCGAAGGCGGCGGCGTCTCCTTGGAGAGCGGATAACGCGCCCTGCCCTGTGCGAGGGGCGCGGCCCGCACAGCCCCTTGCCACCGCACGGTTTCCCCGCCGCCCCGCACTCGCCTCCGAGCTCACTGCCTGCTCCTCACCCCCGCCCTGGCACCCCCCGCACCAAGGCGGCCCCGCCGCCGCCACCGGGGGAAAGGGCCGGGGAAGGGGCAGCGCGCCGCGTGAGGGGCAGGAGAAGGCGGCTCACCCCTCGCCGGAGGGGAGGTCACCCGGCTTGGCTCCTCCTCCACCGCCGGCCGCCACTCGCGGGGCTCGGGCTGCCCCGACGAACGTTTCGCCTTCGGGCAGCGGAGGAGCGGCGCGGCCTGGCTTCGCCCGACGCGGCGGGACGGAGCTAGCGGTGGCGCTCACTGCGCTCCTGCCTCAGTCACCGCCGCCATCTTGGCCGCCACTCCGCCGGGGGCGCGGGGGGCGGTCCCTGGCGGAGGGATATGGACACAGACAGACGGACAGACACTCACCGTTACCCGGTAACCTCCGCCCGCCCAGCCCCTTCCGCAGTGCGCGCGCCCCGCCCGGCCCGGACCGCGGGGCGCCCGAGGATCCCCCGCGCAACCGCCGAGGCGGCCGGCACAGGAGCGGTGGGCCAAGAAACTCCAACTCCCAGCGTGCATTGTGCGGGGGCGCGGAGCCCCCGGGGCCGGCGGCGGTGGCTCCTGGGAGTCGTAGTTTTCCACTCAGGGCACGGCTCCTCCCCATGACTGGACTGAGGCGCGTCCACTGGTGTTGTGCGGCGAATCGCCGACCGTGTGGCTCTGGCGCTACACAGGGCACCCCAAGAGGCGCACCAGGTGCCTGAGAGTGTTGTTCAAATACTTCTTGAGTTCTGTCAGGCTTGGTGCTGTGACCACTTCACTGGGGAGCGTATTCCAGTGCCCCACCACCCTCTGGACAGAACACCTTTCCTCATGTCCAGCCTCAACCTCCCCTGACGCAGCTTCAGGCCGTTCCCTCGGGTCCAGTCGCTGGTCACCACAGGGAGATCAGTGCCTGTCCCTCCTCTTCCCCTCACCACGACACTGAGTCCTTCGGGGGACTCGACTTGGTTAACACACTCAGGATTTCTATTTCAGTGAAGATAGTATCGTTTATAAGACTTTCATTTGGGGGGGACGGTCCCCTGTCAAAATGGAGAAACCCAGCATTTTCAGTTTTTCCATTACACTGAGTTTCTAAAGCAAAAGGATTTAGCATTTACATGGCCCTTATAATTGATCCTGCTAGAGAAACACTACTGGTTTGTTTCTGGTTTTTTTTTTTTTTTACTGGTACAACACAGAAATGTAGTTAGTCCCCGTCTCTCCCATATTACGACTTACACTAATGTATTTTGCTGAAGAGAAAGATACATGAGTCCTTTTCAATGACCCAGTGATCTAAAAAAGGAAATAAACAATTGAAAAAGTGTCAAAATAAAGATGTTTCAATAAAAGTAATTTTGTAATCTCCAGCACATTCCTCCAGCACATTCCACGCCTATTAGAGCGTTTCTCCCATTTCTACCACTACTACTTGACTGTATAGTCACAAATGAAATCACTTTGAAAACCATCTACAAGTTTGATGTGTGATGAATATTTATTATCAATCTCTACTGCAATTCTGCAGCTATTAAATTTGTTTATCAGCATTTTTACTATACGTTTAACTAATGTCCTATTTTTCTGAACACAAGTATCCATGTCTGGATATTCATCACAGTATTGGCAGTGTTGCTGTTGACAAGATGCTTTCTATTGTTGCAGGGACAAATCTCCTACATCATGGCAGAAAATACTGCGTTTAGTACAATGACTATAATTTTTTTTTCCCTGTGCCTTATTCTTAAAATACAGTTCCCTCATTCCTATTGTTTCCTGCAGAAAAAAAAAAAAAAAAAAAAAAACAACCAAAAACAAACTTACATAAAAAATGTAATACTTTGTTAAGGAAAAAAAATCAATTTGACTGTAGAATGTTTCAGTAACAATGGAGTATTTAAGTGTAGTTCCTTTTATGTTATAACTGCTTGTTTTCCTTAGCACAGTATGAGGTTCCAGCATCATTACTCTGTTTCTTGCGTGACATTTGGAGGATAATTTTTCTCTTTTTTCTGCCCCTATTCTGGAATTGGTTGCAAACTTGTTGGTGTGTTTTTTTTTTCTTTTGGTTTGTTTATTTTAGAAATGGCTCCTCAGAGCCCTTTTTCATTTGGGATGGAGAATTCAGAAAGGTACAAAAAAGGAATCATGGATTGCACTGCAGGAAGCATTATTTCCAGTAGGTGGTTCTCCACTACTGTTGTAAAATAACAACTCAGGATTTGGGAATGATTATGAGGCAAAACTCATAAAATAAGCTTAAAGAATGTTAATTAAATAAAAAGAAATATTTGGGGGAGGGGGGAAGTCCTATATCAATGCTAATGAGCCTCTACACAGACAGCAACTAAACCCCCCCGACAAAGATCTCTCTTATAAGCACTTCCCTCTGCAGACATGCTAATGAGTGCATCCTCACAGAAACTGAATGGATTATCTTTGAGATAGCCCAATTTAATTAGGATTGAAAGCCGCGTCAGAGATGTAATTATATTTTCCTTACACAACTGATGCCTGTTTAGTTTAAGTTCAGTTTATCATTCCAAAGTGAAAGAAAGCAAACAAAATATAGCCATGTAAGGACTGTAAGAGAGACAAGATGAAGTGAAAGATTGATATTTTACTGGGACAGAGGGGATGTGAGAAGCACCTGGAGAGAGAGATTTTGAAAAGTTCTGAAACAAATATAGTAATTAATTGAGCATTTGGTTCAAGTAGTAGTTGGCCATTTTTTTCCTGATTTTATGACAAAGAGGTTTTCACTGCCAAATTTAAACTGGCCAAAAATTATCAGTTTACCATAGTATGGTTACACACTGACTACCAAGCTATTATACTAAAGGTGTTTTTTCTTTCTTTGCATTGGAAAAATTTTCTTTTTTAGATTGGAAAGATCTTTTAAGGCATTAACAAAGAGTTTCAAGTTCATTTATATAGGAAGATGACATGTCCACTTATTCATATGAGGTCTGATAACAAGTAAACAGATGTAAGGGGAGAGGCACAGGCATTTAAGACCACAAAGCCAAGCTTTGTGTATTAAATTGGTCAAGATTCACCAATTTAATACTAGTGAAGAAACTAGGACAAAAAGGAAACCATTTCTGGTATCTATTCAAACAAAAAAAAATCATCAGAAATAATACAGGAAAGAGGAATAATTGGAAGATAGGTATTAGCTATCTTAGTCAGATCCCAGGAAAAATCTCAGATGAAGAATAGACGGGATCCCCATTGCAAACCTTTCCCACATTCTTAAGGGTGCAGAAAGTCGTCCTCTTGGTACTGCTATTATCTCACCAATCTGTAACATTTGCTCTTATATGCACTCCAGGTGTTTCTTTCTAGTAAAATATTAGTGACTGGAGTCAGACCAAGTGATAAAGTGACAGATGGACTCACAGGACATAACCAGTTTTGTTATATTAAACACATATTTCACAAAACCAGAACACATCAGGATCACCAATGCTTCCTGGAAGCCCTAAGACCACATTTTTCTGATTGTCCTCTTTGAAGTCAGACTCCACTAAAACCTATTTTTAAAACTATTTTAAAAGAAGTCTATACAGCACAGAGGTTGGCAAGGTTATGAATATTATTTCACTCTTTAGAAATTAAATAAAATTTCACAAGCAACATACAAATACAGGGCTTAATCTGGATGTCCCTCTATGTTTTTCATTATATTTGATACATTGTAATTACATAATTACAATGTCTTAATTACATAGTCTCTCTCTCTCTCTCTCTCTTTTTTTTTTTTTTTTTTTTTTTTTTTTTTCTATTTGTAGTCCCTTAGCATATTCATCTTATTCCTTGGCCAACAAAGATATTCCAAGACGAAAGAAAATACTTCAGTTGTTCTGAAATGACTGATTTGGCTTAACTGGGTGTATCTGCAGATTCCTCTGAAAAGTGAGTAGGAGCAACCTTTAATTCACAATATCTTGGTTGTTTTATATAACCATGTTGTCTAGCCACTTCCACATTATTTAGATTTCTGGAGTCACAATATAAATATGTGCTGCATTGAACAAATAAGTAAATTAATAAGTGAGCAGGAAAAAGAGAAAATTATGATACAACTTAAAAATACCACAGAAATTTTTATCTCTGAATTGATTCAAAGAACAAGAATATGAAAGAAAAAAATGACCCCACCATACATAGAGAAATTATCAGAACCAAGAATTTTCATCTGCAAATTAAAATTCTAAGAGGAAAAGGTTGTAGATTTTTCCTATTTTTTTTGCTTTGAAGCTGGCAATCTGCAGTGCATCTGATATCAGTCACTCCTGTATATTCATAACTAAGTGCTTTCTGTACACTCTATGGCTTCAGTTACATTGAAAAGTTACCAACATTAAAATAGTTAGCATATAAATGCTACAGTGAATTTTTCAAAGCCACCTAATATTTTTTTCATATGTGTTTATATTTCTTTAAATGGGAAGAAATCTGCTGAAGTTGTGGGTCATTTTACAGCCACTAAGCAGTTTGCTAGTGAACATCCAATCCACCAAAAGAAAAAATTCCAAATAATTATGTGGCCTTTTGTGCATAATCATTTGTGTTGACTTCCAATAAAAAAAGTTTTTATAAGTACTTCCACTGTAGCTACACAGAGTTGATTAATTTTATGATGTTCTGCATTTTATCCTCTGGCAATAATACTTTTGAAATACATACATTGCTTTTGTGATACTTTTTTTGCAAGTATATAAGTAACCAAGTATGTTGGCCTTGCATGTCCAATAACTACGTACACACATACCTACATAGATGCAAGGATTTAAATTAGAGTAATTTTGAGAGGTTTTACATAACTTTTAAAATCTAAGTCTTTCAGTAACATTCTTAATTAAATTGCTTTCCTGGTTCCTTTTTTATTTTTTCTGGTGGTAGAGATTTGGTGCTATGTGGTTCCAATTATACTGTTGATTAGGCGTGGTACAGATGGACAACAGCACAAAATTGAGTGATACCAAGGGAGAGGGATTAGTTGGTACACCTTTCCAAAGACATTCCATGCTTCTCAAAAAGTACAGTATAGAAGAAAGATGTCTTTGAAGAGGGCAAAAGGAAAATTGAGGCCAGCAGGAAGTTTCCTGTGTAAATAAGGCAGGAGAAGGCAGGATATGTAAGCTGTTCTTCTAAATAAGGCAGAAGATTATGGGCCATGTTCTTTTCTTGGCACTCACACTAAGATCTTGAGCAGGTCACTTTGCCAGATACACTTCCTCACAACAGAGTTTAATTCATATTTATTATTATTTTGAGGATGATGAATAGAAGACAACGCCAGCAATGGAACTTACTGTGATTTTTTTTTTTTTTCAGAATTATTCTGGAGCTCTTCTCTGAGTCCACTGTTTTTCTATATTCTGCAAAGATGTGTACAGACCTAGATGTTTGTTAGGCCTAACTTTGTGACATATTCCATCTATGCTAGTTACACTGTCTTTGCTACTGCCTATTGAAAAAGATGGGAGAGGCTGCTAATTTTGTATTTCTAGTAGGAATTGGGGATTTTTTTCCCCATATTTGGTGTGTGATAAAATAATGTCTAAATATGTTGAATTTACTGGTCTGATTATCCATGATAACGATATGTTGCTGATTTCTGTAATATATATCCAAAATGACAGATTATGAAATTACTAAATTATGCACTTATTTCTCTCTCATCCTGTCTTGGTAGGAGAGGTGCTTCAGCCCTCTGATCATCTTTGTGACCTCCTTTGGGCTGTCTGCAACATAGCCATGTCTTTCCTCTGCTGGGAGCCTATGAGGTGGATGCAGTACTCCAGGGGTATTATTATCAGAGTGGAGTAGAGGGGCAGAATCACCTCCATTGACCTTCCAGCTATGTGTCTCTGGATGCAGCTTGGGATTCAGTTTGTTTTCTGGGCTGCAAGCACATGTTGCTGGTTCATATTTAGTTTTTCAGCCACTAAGCCCATCTCTTAAGATCTGCTCTCAATCTACCCATCACCAACTGGTATCCATATCTGGGATTGCCCTAAATTGTTAAACTTCTGGCAGATTAAAATATTAGGAGAGGCATGCAGCTGCAAGTGCTAATATAATGGAAAAAAAGACCACCGATTTCTTGTGCTAGCTTTTTCTTTTAAACATCCAAAAGAAGAGGTACACAGTGGACATACTACAACTAAATGTTTTTACCTTGCTTGGAGGAAGTCTAAACATCTTTATTTAGAAGTGAAAAACAGCATTTTATCCTTTATATATGCTATATGAAAAAAAATATAGAAGGGTTATTAATGATCCTTGCAATGTTTTCCTTGACTTCTGTGAAAACTCTTCAAAGAACAGCAAATCTGAATATCTGTGTGAACATCCAATATTGACTGGGCACATTAAGGTCTCTGACATTGCAGAGCCTCAGATCTCACTCAGTGAATTTCTTAAAAGGAAGGAAGATCCTTTTACGTACCCTGAGTCAGATGCGTGGCAGAAAGTATCAGCAAGATATTCTTCAAGAGGTCAAAACAACAGAAACTTTACTATCAAACTTTAGTTTGACAGAAAATCAGGACACTTTGGCAGAAAGTTTGAAAACCACATTCAGTCAACATGAAGCATTTCACAAAGCAGTAACTTAGCAAACTCTAAGACCATTCAACCAACCAACCAAACTCCAACCCACCTGATTTTAAGTTACTGAAACTTTGAGGAGAGGGAATTAGGGGAAGAAGAAAGCAAAAGGGAGAAGAGATACAAATATAGCTACTATTCCTGGTTCCAGCAGTGTTTCAGCTGATCAAAACTCAGGGGAGGTAGGATCAAGACAGTATTTGTGACTTGTCCTCTAGCTTAGGTACATTTGGCTTTCCTGGGCCCTTTCCCCCAGTGGGACTTGTGGTCTGGTAGCCACTCAGGAGCTGGTTTAGGGGCTCCAGGGGCAGGATGTGGAGCATGGCCAGGGATTGGCACCCTGTGAGGGCTGGGTTACAGATGAGCCCCTGTGAGGGCTGAGGTGGGGTGTGTGGGCCTTGCCAGGGCAAGACTTGGTCTGCCCCTTTCCCGACACAGGAGCCTGAAATGCTTTGAGCCAGCCACCTCCTCCAGTCTCTCACAAACACTTGCCAGTTTTCAGTATTGAATGTATTCAACAGGTCTAAAAAGACATTTCTCTCTTCCTTTTGTGCTTATATGACATCCGTTTGTATATTCTTTGGAAGTCTTGTATTTAGTATGTTTGTTTTTACAAAACCATTCTGATGATGGGTAACATATAGACTTCTTGAAGAACACAAATCTCTGACTTGACACTGTATATAATTCATGTTTAACTGAACCATAGTCATGTATTTTAGCCATCTAGTCTTTGTTTAAAGCCCTCAAGTGATGGACAATCTACTTATAGCCCTCAATAAATTGTTTATTTTATTTTCTTAATTTAATTTATTTTATTTATTGTTAAAAGATTTCAATTATAAAATGCCATGACTTTTTTCCACTTTCTAAATTCAGAGCCCACCCACTGAGTAACCATTGGTTAGAAGTCACACTATGAATAGGTATGTCCCTCCTTGAAACAGTCCTTAGTCATAGTAAGATTTTCAATAAAAATTATTTGCAGAATGATTTTGGATTTTTGAATGATTCCTACTGTAGGTTCTTCAGGAATAATATACTGTAATTAATAAAATTTTGTAATTCAGAATATGAATTTAATTAGTGGATGTAATGTAATGAGTAAAGAGAAATACTGCCAGGTAGCTAGATTCCAAATAATACACCAGAAATTATTCTGAGGAAGTTTGGAACATGTATTCCAAGACTTCAGTATGAGATAATTGAAGGGCAATACAAGACCCTGCGCTGAGCTCAGCTGGTCTGAGTGTGGGTGCTGATAGTTGATCCCTGGTTGATCCCTGTACAGAGCATTCACTTAACAGCTGGACTCGATGATCCTTGTGGGTCCCTTCCAACTCAGAAAATTCTGTGATTCTGAAAAAAGATGGAGAGAGACCACTTACAAGGGCATGTAGTGATGGGGCAAGGGGGAAGGACCTGAAACTGAGAGGGAGTAGGTTTAGATTGATATTTAAAAGAAATTGTTTACTGTGAGGGTGGTGGAACACAGCAACTGTGGATGCCCCATCCCTGGAAGTGTTTGAGGCCAGGCTGGATGTGGCATTGAGCAACCTGATCTAGGAGAGGTTGTCCTTGCCCACAGGAGAGCATTTGGAGCTAGGTAGTAAACTTTAAGGTCCCTTCCAACCCAGGGCATTCTATGATTCTGTATTTATATTTTGTAATGTAAAGCTCATTTTATTGCTATTCAGTATTTCCTTAAGACTTCATTTATTTTCAGCACATTCCTTTAAGCATACTTGTTTATTGAACTCTTTAGGAAGAGCCAGCATAAAGTAGGGCAAACACTCAAAACAGATTGTATTTTAAAACATTCTTTCATGTATTCATCTGGCTCTAAAAAGCTTGTCTAGAAAATGATTTTGTCTGATGGAATCATTGAGATGCTGTGCTTCTCACTGCCTTGACTAAAAAGCACATTAGACAAGATTTTTTGGCACTTTTTTCTTGTTCCCTTCAGCTTTATCTGTGCTATATGTGTTACTTTGGGTTAGGTTTTATTTAGCATATTTCTTTTTTTGTTACACCTCTGACTTGTAACTTCTAGTCTGAGTGATTATTGGCTTTTTTTCTTAAATCCATTGAGTCTGTTGTGCTCTCTATGTACCTCTGAAGCCTAAGAGATTTAGGCTGTGACTACGGGAAGGACTGGAGTTTAAAACTGAGTAT
The DNA here is from genome assembly GCA_018697195.1 of Certhia americana. Taxonomy (NCBI): domain Eukaryota; kingdom Metazoa; phylum Chordata; class Aves; order Passeriformes; family Certhiidae; genus Certhia; species Certhia americana. Next base: position 36,641,442 of record CM031860.1, read on the forward strand.
GATACAGAGAGCAATTTCCTGAATCTCAACAGTGAAAGGGAATAGATGATCCTTTGTTATTTTTGCTTTATTTTTGTTTCAGAAATGTTGTGTTAGGCACAGAATTACCATCCTCTCCTTCTTATGTTGCAATTTACTCTTGATAACTGCAACTTCTCAGCAGCATTCCAGCCCGGTGACTCATAGCAGATGTAAGCCTCAACTCTGCAGAATTTAATAGCAAAAACAATCGCAGCTTGGGAAGGGCTCTGGAATTTTTTGCCTCAGCTTAAGAAGATTTAACAACTTTGAGTTCTGTCCAGAAGTTAAAGGTAAACATTTAAGGTACCTATAAGGGAAGAAGGAAGATGTTTGGATAATTTCTGTAGTTATGGTTTAAAAGTAATTTCGTTTTTGAAGGCCATATAACTGGTGCAGTGTTGATAATGATGTATGAATGCTTTACCAAGATCCAGCTATTTTCCTGCATTTCTAGGTAGTTAAAAAACACAGTATTTGAATCTGCAGTTTCTAAATTTGTATTACTCTATGGCTATATGAACAAGGCTGCTTTTAAAACCTGAAAGTAAATCAAATAATTAATTGTTTTTCAGATGAGGGAAACAGGGACATTTTTGTAACACCACCAAATTTAAACAAAGCAAAATCTGTGAATGAGGTTAATAAATTGAATTTTAAGAAATCAAACAAAAAGCTTTCCAGTCGTTTTCTATCCTTTTGGCAGATTGTCTCTTACTATTGTATTTATTAGCAATCCAAAACTTATTGACACTGTGCCAACAGAAACAGACGTCTATATTCCATCCAGTTTGCTATCTCTTAAATTCAAAAAATATAAGAACATTATAATGGTTCAAAATTTTCATATCACAGAACTTCTTTAATGTCATCAAATCTATTTAGTAATTTTTTATTTAACTACTTGGAAAAAAACATCAAATTCAGGGGAAATTTGAATATAGGACTGGTTGTCTATGTATCTTTTAAAGAAAGCCTAGGCACAGAGAAGAAAAAAGATGTCTCTCTAGAATATTGATTCCATAGCTTTGGAGAAAAATTTCTGCGCAACTGTAAAATGCATATTCCAGGTGTAATCTTGGAACAGTAACTGAGTAACCCCTGGGATAAAATTTCAAAGTTTCACAGGAATTGCACTTAAATTTAATTTCTTTAAAATGAAAGTTGATTTTTTTTTTTTGTTTTTTTTTGTTTTTAGATAATAATTAAAGGCTTGTGTTTCAACTTGAAAATATAACACCAAGTTTTTCTCACTCTAGCATGATGTGTGATAATTAATCCACATGTCTACTGTCTAAGATTTTCCTGGAAAGGGATATCCCCTGTACAAATTTGTGGGTTTTTTCTTTTTGATTAATCAACACAGTGATATAGAAAAAGTTTTGAAAGTGTCTCAACTCTGGATTCCTCTGGGATTAATTAAAATTTGTAATTTTTGCATGATATTTTGAGGGTTTTTTTAAATTTTATTTTATTGTGTATCGTCAGAAAATAGCTATATAACAAAGATAAATTTTTAAAGGACTGAAGAAATTAGTTTAAGAAACTGACTTTCAAAGGAGTCTTCCAAGAGCAAGATGTTAAGCTTCCCATGAACAGAAATTTAGGTTTCCATGTTACTGAAGACCATGGATGTGCACCTTCAGACAACTGTTACTAGTACAATCTCTACTGAAACTTTTTTTAGAAATGTGGTTAATTAAGTAAAAAGTTACCCACATTAGTTCCATGTCTGAACCTGATGATTTAGGCAATGTGTCAAAGTGCTTGAACAAGGGGCTTGACCCTATTTACCACTTTTCTTGTCACTGTAAATTTGCCCACTCAGTGAATCTCATGTGAATCTCACTGCAGCAGTGAGATATACAAACTACAGGAGTTTGTGACTTCTGAGAAACTGGCTTAAAGGTGCAAGGTCCAGGACCAGAGCTGCTGTTTGTCCTCTGCCTCATCTGGGTCTACCTGCTGGACAGTGACAGAAACAGAGAAATGCTTTGAAGTCATCCATTTCTATTCAGAGCTTGAGTTTTCAGGTCTCTTCCTAATCTTTTTTACCTTCTCCCTTTCTTTGGAGGACAACAGCACAAAGATTTTGCTTTCCCCTACCCTACTAGATGTTCCTCTATGGGTTTTTTTACCCTGTGTCCTCTTCAGTCTTCCCTGTTTCTGACTGGTAGATCTGCCAAATGGAGCTCTCAGATTCTCTCTCTTTATAAGCTTCTTGTCTTACATTCATAAGAGGTTATATTTATTGTGAGTGTCTACAGGATAAATACTCCATCTTGAGTTTACTGTCCAGCTTGCTTTCTTAAAAATGCTCCAGGACTAAAAATCTCTTCACCAATTCAAATAAATTGTCAACTTTAGAAATTTATGAAAATGTTTTTGTATTTTGATATGTCTTTTGAACATGTTTTAGTTAGTGCTAAAGCTGACATGCTAAGTTGTCTCCCAAGTGCAGCCCTTATGAAGCTTCCCACAAGAGGAACATTCTAGTAGAAAGAGGCACCTTTAAATAGAAAGGTGACTTCATCTACAGATGACAAACTAAACCAACTGCACACACTCTACACTCCTCAGCTATTCATTCTTTTTGTCCAGCTTGCTCATAGCAGCCCATACATGCTGTTAGGGACTTACCTGCATTTATTGTGCCTCATAGTGTTCTTCTTTTTTTTTTTTTTTTTTTATTTTTTTTAAGTAGCATAAATTTCTCTGAACAGTATGCAAGATTTACTTGATAGTCTTTTCTTAAAAAAGTAAGAATATTGTGGTTGTGAAGTTGTGCAATCCATTTAAGAGTGGGGTTTTTTTAAAAGATTGATTGTGCCAGTTACAGTCAGTGAAATCATGATAGAACACTTCAAATACTAAGACTAATGTTAGGGATACTGTGGTTTCATAATTAAAATAACAGGGATGAATTAGAGTATATGAAATATGAATCTTCCAGTGAAAAAAATAGAGTCCCTTTTCTCTTAGAAAACATATTTAAAGTATTCAGAGTCAGGACAGCAGTTAGCAGAGACAGATCATTTGCAGGCTATCCAGATAGCTAATGTACTCTTTGGTCACTCTTGTCACAGACAGTGTCTTCCCAACAGATGGCAACAGCTGCTTTCAGAACAGAAGTGACTGTAATAGCTACAATTATTCATATTGTAAGGTGAAAGTGCATGTTTTATCATGGCAGAAACCCCTGACATTTAAATAACGGATTCATTGCCAGGCAATTCTTGCAAATTCCTCAGACACACACCACCACTACCCATTTTTTAAGCCTGTAGTTCACAGGATTTACCCCTTCAAACAAAATCAGAACTTGTTCTGGATTCTAGTAAAGTTTCTAATTTAAACGGAGTAACATTTATTTGGTTAGCATGAGCAACAACAACTTAAAATTTTAAATTCAGAAAGTTTATGGCATAGAAATAACTTAGCCTAAGATTTTCAGTTCACATTTTCACTCAATAAACATTTTATAGGTAATTTTTAATGGATTCCTTTGGAATCTTCAGAGATAGACATTAGTTAATATAGTGCTTTGAAGCTAAATGATAGATGTTTGTCCAAAATGCTTAAAAAGACTTCTGAGCTGCTGTAATATGGTGAGTGGGTACAGAGTACCCTCAACAGTTTGTGTCTGCATCAGTCCTGTGCAGGAAGTGAGGTGATCTTTATACAGATACACTTGGGCCTCAAAACTCTGTGATTTCAGATATGATGCTTTCAAACCAGCAAGCCTCAGAAGTTAAAAAACCAAACCACCAAATCAATGTTACTTACTTAAATAACTGTAATTTTAAAAAGCAGCCTAAGTATTTTATAGGTAAATGTTGAAATCTGAGATTTGTCTGGGCTGTAATTTCCAGTCTTGCATGAAATTGGTGAAATCTTTTCAGAAATTGGTGAAAATACAGTTGGACTTGTCCAATTTTGCACGAACTTAAAAACATACTTCTCATAAGCACTTTGCTTATTTTTGTACCGTAAAAAGCAGTCTGCCAAAGTTCCACTCACGTTTATATGAATTCCTTTAGAAACTACAAAAACATTTTTGTAAAGTTGGTGTTTCAATAAACGCATGCTGGTATTGAGTCATTAATCTCTATTACAAGTCTTACACTTTGTCTAACACAAATGTGTTAACATGTCAGCATCCATGGAATCATTCAAAAAAAAATGTAGATGTGGTGCTTAGGGACATGCTTTAGTAGTGGACCTGCCAGTATTAAGTTAATGGTTCAACCTGATGGTCTTGGAGATCTTTTCCTTAATAACTCTATGGTAGGAAAAGCAGACTAGACACATATTCTGGTTTAATTAGGTGTTAGCATATGCTAAATGAAAATATTAATAGTTATAAAAGAAAAAAACCAATATTCCTCAGTTGCTAGTTTGCAGAAGTTTAAGTAATTAATTCAGAAAAGTTTATGTATAATCTATGTAAATATTTTACTGTTTGGAGGCCTTGGTTTCTCCTCCGTGAAAAGCACATGTGTGTTTTACAAAACAGTTTTGAAGTTCTATCAGCTAATATTTGCAAGGCAGTGAGATACAGTGGGGATTGGTTTGGCCAATAAAATAATTTTCATATGAAAAAATGGTGTTTAAAAAGCTGTGGGCCATACAGTACAAAGTACCCACAGCTATCAGTTTAAAGATGTCATCCTTGTCACCATTAGACTATAAGTTGATGACTATTTTGGATTTTTTTCCCCCAAATTACTCTATGACAGTAAAAGCATCTTGATCCTCTCCTGCTGCACAAATTTTGCACAAATCTTGAGATCAAGGACAACTAGCCCATTCAGATTTTAATTACTTGTCTATGTCAGAGAGCTTTCTCACAAATTTAAAGGACCAACAAGGAATATTTCCCTGTTTTTCAGCTTGCTTAAAATGTTTTTGCTTTTGTCTTGAAAATAAAATGTGTGAGTTTGAATCTTGAATAGCTGTCCTAAAATGTATGGAGAGCTCTAATACAAAGTGGCCTAAAAGGATAAATTCTCATTTTATTGGCTTTTGAAGTTTTATTTTATCAGACAATTTTAGACATTTGTAATGAATCCTGCATGTACATTATATCTACAATTTTCAAGAAAAGAATTATAGGTTAAGTAGATTCTTTTGAATAAGATTTAAGATGTCAAGTACAAATTTTAGTTTTTAAGTTAACCAGTGTTACCTTTATTCTCTACTTCACAGCTTCCAAAATGAAGATTTTGACAATGATTGATTTTGTCCTTGCAGCTAGCTTGATGGATGTCATTGGCAGCTCTGTAAGTCCTAGTAATTAAATTTTTCTGTAGTGTTTCTTCTAAATACTGCATACCTTATCCTCCATAGTGCTCAGAATGCACATCCCCTCCACAGCGCTCTCAACCTCTACACACAATGGCAGAACCTTCGATGGAAAAGATTAGAATTCATTAAAAAAAAAAAAAAGAAAGAATGAGGAAATACCTCCAAATGGTGTTCAGTGGGGGACACTTTTCTAATAAGGTAAGAGGAAACATGCATAAATTTACAATGGAAAATAAATCATTAGGCAGTGGCACCAAAGAAAGAAATTCAGTCAGTTTGTGACTCAATCTGATATGAAAGAGGAGATAATATATCTTTCCTCATGATGCATGGAGACACATTGTGCAGAAGGCACACAAGATGGTTATATACTAGCATTCAGGGGTGATGCTAACTCAGAATAACACCTGTAGTTTTGAGCAGCTTACTTACAGAAAGGCAAAGTGCAGGAACTCCTAAAGCAGTTGTCGCAGCAGTGGTATTTCTGGTCACTGACGCCTGGTATGCAGAATGTTTCCATCCTTTTCCACCTTGTCCATTTGCCATACAACTTTTTCTCAAACAAGATCCATAACTTCATATTCTTACTTGTTGCCATGTAATTCACACTCAGAAACAATGATCAAAGCTCCTTCACTTCAAGCTCCCCCAACCCTCTCCTGTATATTCTGTTTCTCCAACAAAACCCTAATGACATAACACTTACTCCACAGTTTAAAATACCTCTAGCCTCACCAACCCTACACTGCATGTCATGGCTGTCCTTACTAGTTTTATATTCAGGTTTTAAATAGCAGAGTCCTAAAGAGATTGAATTCTTGATTCATAATTGCCTAGGTGGTAGTGGTTGCTGAATTTACAGCTATTGTTTGTGGCTTACATTACCTTATGGACAACTTTTGTTCAGATAAATAGCTTTATAGAGGCAGAATGGGAAGCACCTGACTCTGTAATCACTTCTGCTCAGTGGAGAAAAATATTACTAATTTCTGCAGAGGCCTACTGAGAAAAGAGGCATCACAATTAAATGCATTTACTTATTTTTTAATTATTATTTTTAATTTAGAATATTGCAGACTTTAGCTGACCTTCTGTGTAAAAACTGGGACTATTCAGAACTTCATCTCAAAGTTTTCACCTTTTAATCTCATTAAAACAGTGATCTCAATATAGAGGTATTTTGGACCTCATTTATATTCTAAAAAGTATAAGAAATAGCACCACAGGTAAAAACTTCATATTTGTATAGTTTTCATGAAGTGTTCTGAGTCTGATTTGTAGCAATAATTTAATGGAAGGTCACTGGCTGCTAAATAATTCACACAATAATGAAAGTGAGTGCTCATTAATTGCAGCAGCTGGTTAAATGTGGGACTGTGTGCTGAAGAGCAGAGCTGTCAGCAGTTGTTAGATAATTGCTTCTCAATGTGTAGAGCAAACAGTTGCTTCCCTGAAACCGTGTTCAGTCTGGTGTCAGTCAGTTGGCACCACTGTCCACTGGAGACAGCCACAATAAAATTCACATTTTGTTGAAATTAAAACATTGTAATGATTTAACTTTGGTCCATATCTAACAAATGGAATAGCAGTATGTTATAGCTCCTGACTTAGAACCCTGATTTACATTTTGCTTCTTTATTACTCCAGCTGTGCACTGTTTTGATTCTTATGGTTTTTAAAGGATTATCCTGTGAAAAAAAGTGTAGAATCACATTGAAAGAACAGTCTGGTAAACTGAAGATCTAAAAGCCACATTGATCCAATTGAAGTTACAGTTACCTTGTGATTGTCCCATGGAAAAAATAAGACATGGAATTCCAAATATGAGAACTGTGGTTTTGCTGTTCAGTAGTAAAGTCTAATGAGATTTGTCTGGAGTTGACAGAGAGAGAGATCAGTGAGAAGGCTGAAGTCAGGGAGAGAAGAGAAAGTATCAAATACCAGTACTTTTCATATGTAGGTTACTTTCAAAACTTTATTTCTGCTCAAGCATTTTTTTTCCCCTTATGCTGCAATTATTAAGTATGGCTAGTCATGTCTTGATTGTCACTTCCTAAGCATTAAGAACTTAATACCTTTTAAATTAGGAAATTGCTATGTGCAGCACTATATATACTACTGTTCACCCCATATGAGCGTATTGTCTTTAAAGCAGATGAGAATCAGCTCATAGTTAGTTTTTAGTTTGTATTAATGAATTCATAATTTTTTTGTAAACAATAAAAATGGATTTTAAATGCAAGTTTGAGAATAATATTTAGAAACACAGCCTGTTGCAGATTTGTGTTTAATTTGGTTCAAAGGAAATGACATTTTATTGTGGTATGTGAACTAGTGTCATACTGAATTTAGATACCAAGTTTTTCTAAGGTAAGATGCTATGTTTTCAGAAGTTCTATACTTAATATAATTTAATCACAGCAGAATGGCTTTTAGCAGCATGAAAGGGAAACTGATAGAGGCATTTATTTCACCTGAAAGGAGCACATGAAGCTGCCTGTAGCAGCCTCTCCCCACATGTACTGTCCTTTGCCCTTTCCAGAATGGAAGGTAGGTCTTTGTGGCTCAGATCTTGCCACGTGTCAGAGAAGTCTTGTCTATGAAATTGCAAGGGCCTGGCAATGGAGGCCACCATTTCTAGGTCTCTCCTATTGCATTTTACCATTTTCTTCAGGGTTGTAACCTTCTCAGTAAAACTGATAACTGTGGCATGGTGGCTTCTCTATAACTCTTAACTTAATATGACCAGAATAAATATTTGATCTGACTGGGAACATGGGATTTTTTGGGCAGCTTTTCTTTTATAGTTAGCATTAGCTCAACAGAGTGAGCCTGGAAATATTTTTTCAATATTTTAAAATCTATTCACTCTTTCTCAATCCACCTGTGTATCTCTTTCTCTCTCTCTCAAGCTCTTCAGTCCTCTGTAATTTTCTATAGTCACACAGGACTAGACTGACAATTTGCAGACACCTGTCAAGGAAGCCTCTTCTAAATCTCCCATTGAATTCATTCCTACTGAATAGAAAATTCAGCTTTTGTGAAGGGTTTGTATGAAGCTGTGGATACAATTGAGACAACTACACTGTAAAGGCTGCACAGTAAACAGTGCATCTTTTTTTTGTAATATGCAACATGTCCCACACTAACCAGTGCATCAAATAACACCCCTCTAAGCCACTGTAGCAACTTTGTCTCTGTATGTCCATACATTCTATTTCCTTCTCTTGTTTCCTGCTAGAAGAAGAGGATGGCATCTCGTATTGCTACCGAAAACTGACAAAATATTTTCCAGTGAAGGTTCTTAAGTAAGATAGGACTTTGGGGATGTTACTGGGTCATTGGTGGCTGTATCCCTCGGAGAGAGGCGTTTGGCCAAGGTTCCTCTAGCCTGGCAGCGTCCCTTTGTGGCCGAGCATTGCCATGGTGCCGCGGCAGCTCCTCGGCCAGCGCAAGGCTCAGCAACAGGCTGCTGATCCTTTCCCTCTCCAGCAGGTCACTCTCATACTGCCTAGTTATCCCACATATGTACATATTTTTTCCCCCCATTCTTTTATTTTGCCATGTATTTTAGATTGCAGTTAAGTATGAATTAAAGCAAGTCTCTCATACGCTTCAGTGACACTTAAGGCAGATGTCTGTCTTCAGGATTGGTCTGCACAGTCTTATGATCAAATTTTTCAGTGTAACTAAATATTGCAGACAAATGGAACAATTGGTTGGAAGTGTTCACGGACAATGGGTGAAGCCTGAGCTTAATGCAAATGAAAGTATGCAGACACCACTGAGGTGCACCTCACTATGCACAGCAGTATGCTATTGCAGACATTTCTATAGTTTGGTGTGACAGGGCAATGTTCTGAGATATCAGTTCTTCCATATGGATGGCAAATATTGCAGGTCTACATGTGAATAACATTCCCTAAGAATAAGGTAGCACCAACTTTAAAACTTAGAACTACTGCAAATTTGATCTTACATGTCAGATATCCAGAAAGTCACCCTTTGATTTTCCCTTTACAGTTCTAGTTGTGCTCTTTTACAAGCTGCTAAGCTCTGCTCATATAAAATTTCAGTGTTACTGGTGCAAAACCCGCGTCGTGTTTCCAAAGGCTTTTCTCCCTCACACTGAAATCAAATTTATTTAATATATATTTTAAACCATGCAGACTGTTTTAATGTAAGTTCTCCAGATCAGGTTCTGTTCACTTTGGCTATTTTACCATAGTCTTTAATCTAAAACAAATTATTTATTGCTCAGCATGCATTCGGTATGTCAGAATTTGGAATAACTATTCCAGCTTTTGAGGGTGAAGTGAGTGCTAGGTTACACTGTATCAGAATTGCCACATTTCTCATGCCACTCTGCTTGGCAAAATTAAGTACACAAGTCACGGCACAACATTGACTTTAACTTTTGTTTTAACTTTTATTTTTCGTGTATATTCATGGCTTCTCAGGACTATTTTAGCATGCCAAAAACAAGCTTAAAACTTAGCAATATTTATGTTGGCAATGTTAGGCTTCTTATCATAAGAAGTGTGTAATTTAAAAGCATTCCAAAAATGCACTATGAAGTTGAAAACATATCCATGTGGACTGCATTTCTTTAAAATTCTTTAGAACCTTCAGAATGTTAGTTGCAGGCTTCACTGGATAGAAAATCTCTGTGTATGGAAGATGATAGAGACACAGGGCCTGCTTGTGGTAGGGCCTGTATTACAGTGTTTTTCCCCAAGTCCCTGCTGCATGTTTGCAGTTAGAGCTGGCAGCACTAAAGAGAAGTCTCTTTGCAAAGTAGTCATAATATATGTGTTTTATGTATTACATGCAGCAACATATGAAATAATTTTAAACAAAGTAGCAACAGAGATGGAAGTCAACATAGTGTCTGTGGGAAATTGTGACCAAAATTTTTTATTCAAGGTTAATTTTATTTATGGTTTGGTTAGTTGGCTCTTTGTGTCACATGTTAAATATCACCAAAAAAATGTTGATTTTACAATAAGATATGTTTTCCTCTCTAGGATTTACAGAAATGTTTTCAAGAGCAGATACGACTTCAGGGCCAGGTGAGGCTTCTGGAACATCGTGTGAAACAGCAGCAGTTAAAAATTATACGGCTCTTAGAGAAGAAAGAGATTCAGTACAGTGACAGAGAAGATGAAAACAGTGTCATTGACTTGGGAGGAAAAAGACAGTATTCAGGTTAGAAATGAAGCTATTCTTTTCATTTCCATTCATTCTGATGATACCCAGAAGCTTTAGCACAATTGGGCCTATTGAGGTATTGTTTTAAAAACTCATTGTAGAATGTTTGTTTAAAACACAGTGCTTAGCTTTTACCTGGACCTGCTGTGCAGGGAAAAATTGTTAATATCAGATGGTAGAAATCAAATCAGGATTTAAGAAGTTTACTGATTTATTAATAGTGCATAATTAAAAAAACAATCAGTGAAAAAATGAAGCATAAATATCAGCATTACAAGAGATAAAAGCCAATAATAGACGTTTACAAAATGTTAATCAGGACTTCCATTGACTAATGTCAGAAGTTCTAACAATCTCAAAAAGAACTAACAGGGATAGTTCACATTCATATGTTCAAGTGGTTGCCTGGGTTACAAGCAACTGACTTTGTTCCAATCTGTAAAGTCCATGAGACATCCATATTTACACACATAAGCCTGGCATAATGACATCTGCATTTCACTTTAATAACCTTTTCACTGAGTTGGATTCAGCTCATGACATCACAGATTTTAAAATTCTAGTTTAAAGTTGTTATCCTAATTTCACCAGCATTCTGGTGGTGATCCACTCCTTCTACAGTGGAAGGCTTGTAGAAGCTGCAGCTGCAGTGATTTATTATATACTTGATATAATAAAACACTCTCCAAAAAAATAGTCAGATTTAAAATACAATTTAGGAGTCTGACTTCTAGATGGTGTGTGTTTCTAGCTATCCAGTGCTAGAAAGTCTTAACTACTATTATTTTTAATAGCCTTGTTTGAATATCATTATTGTGCTGATGCTGCTGGAAGAAATACCAATATCTATATAACATTTGATCCCAAGGCATCAAATATAATAAAACACCATTAAAATTAAATTAAAAGCAGTTGTAAATCTGACTTTAAATTTTAGCTGTGTATTTATGTACTCAGCATCCTGGAACAGTTTATTTTGATTATTAGGGCTGACTCATTTGTTACTGGAAAAGATTATTAAATCCACATTTCTCTGAGAGGTACTTGTCCTTTCTTAGCATATGCCTCAATTTATTCTTTTACAATGTTATTCTAAAAAACATCTAATTTGTTCCCATTTCTGGTTCTTTTCCCCCCTCCCCATTATTTTTTTTCACTTTCTTTATAGCTTGGAAAATGCCTTTCCCTGTTCATACTGCATTATTTTCTCAAACTGCTGTAGCATTTTGATATCAACAGAGCTGGATATTTTGAATTAGATATTGAGGAGGAAATTCCCCACTACATACACCTGCTAAAAATTAAGATATGCTTGTGTTTTGCTAACCTACTAAGAAATTAATGAACAAGAGAAGCTATTTTCTTTAAGCCCATCACACATTCTCTATAAAGACAACTTAGCTGTTATTTAAGTCGTGTTTTCTCTTAGAGTTTATTCAAATTCTGGCATAGTTATTTGTTTTCAGTATAAAATGTTTATTTTCTGACTAATCTTCACTGACACTTGCACTGAAGAGAATGTAATAGTTCATAAAGTTCCAACCAGGCCTGGAAGTTCAGCCAACTCAGAGAATTCCTAAAAGTTAATCGGCTCTACCTTAGCCAGGAAAAACAGAAATGCTGAAAATTATATGTCCTTTCTGTATGACTGCCTGATGGTAGATTACATATAAACAAAGAACTCCTTTCATTTCTTAATACCTAAGGGAAAAAATATAAGATTATACAATTACATTGCTGTAATATTTCCATGAGCTCTGAATTTTGTTATTGTTGTAAATTATATTCATCAACAGCAATGCAGACCAGACTGTGAATGGTTCCAAGTCAAAGTGATATCATTTTACAAATACACTGCACTTTTTGGGTGTAGTCTTCTGTATATTTTTGCACCTATTTAGTAGAAGATACAGGAGAATCAGGCCCTACAATTGTTCCCCTTTTTAACACTGGAGATTCCATACTTTTGTTTTTGGCACTTCTGCTAACTTTCTGGACATAGACATGGACATGTTTATTTTTAAAGCTTGCTGTGTGACTTACATGTAATTTTATGGTTGTAACACAATTCTAATGTGGATGATACCACTGTAAATTAAAAGTAACACCACTTAAAACAGAGGAATTATTTTGCTTGTCAAGTAGAAACAAAAATTACAATATTTCACAGTGGGAAGATATTATTTCAAAGATATATCATAAAATAATAACAACAAAGCTTTAAAGCAACACAAGTATAAAAAAATATCCAAAAGTCAAAGAAATGTGTTTGCAGAGACATTTCATTTTATTAGTGTGGCTCATATGTGACTTCTACATAACATGACTCAATTGCTGTTATTGACTTGATTTCTGATTTTGCCAGTAAGTACAGGACTAAAAATGTTGTGTCCAATTAAAATTGTGTGAACAGATTGTGCAGAAATCTACAATGAAGGCCATAAGCAAAATGGATTTTATAAAATAAAACCAATCCAGAGTCCCAGAGAATTCCTTGCGTTCTGTGACATGTCTGAAGGAGGTGGCTGGACTGTGTTTCAGAGACGTTCTGATGGCAGCCAGAATTTTGATAGGTAGGTACTAGACTTGGTAATTAAAGCTGGAAACAAAGTGAGGAAACATTAAACCAGATGGGGCTAAGTTAAAAGCCTAAAGATAATGTGCAGTCTCCATCCTTGGAAATTTTCAATATCTGAATGGACCAGCCCTGAACAACCTGGTCTTATCTCATGGCTGATTTTGGCTCGAGACTGACACTGGACTAGCTTGCCTCTTGAGATTCCTTCCAGTTTGAGTTATTCTGTGATCTAAAATTGTATTATAGAACATCCAAACAAACTTGCTTTTTTGAGAAATTAGTAATTATTATTAATACCCTTTTCAGAGTTTGGGCTGACTATGAAGAAGGCTTTGGAAATTTTATTTCGAAAAATGGTGAATTTTGGCTTGGAAACAAAAATCTTCATTATTTGACTAATCAAGGTAAGATTTGTATTGTAACAACAGTCTTATTGTTTCTGTTTCTTTGCTCTTTCCATGCCATTTTTTGGTTTCCCCTTTTTCGTTACCATTAATCCTGAGTTCTGTTTTTAGTCTGCATGGACTTCTCTAAGTTTCAGAAAAAAACCCACATTTGAATACATGTTTTCTAACAAAAGGTTCAAAACTGTCATCAGGCCACTGGCATTCTGAGAGCCCCTGTGAAACAGGGAACAGGAGACAGAAGTCTACCTTAAAAGAATTGTCTCTATCCATTTTCCATAAGGATCACTAACAGTCCAGAGACAGGTATATGCTGTACCAAGATACTTAGTCAGGGCTTTTTAGTCGTGTGGGCCACATTATATGGAAGTAATTCCATTGATTAGGCCAGTAGTAGAAAGTTATTTCCATCTTTCTAACAGTCACTCAATGGAAGCTAACTTCTGCTTTGTTTTAGAATGCTGCAGATACAAACTTATCTGCTGGCTTAGCCAGCTAAATCAGATGGAAATCTGTTGCAACCAGGATAGCTGTTGATATGGTGATGGTAAAGAGAGGCAGGAAGGGCCTTTGGATGGGGTCACAGAGATGTTTATTCCAACCACACGTGCAGACAGTCCAGGGTCAAAGGCAGGGCTCATGGGAAGGGTTTAGGTTCACATATGTGGGTGCTGGGAGCTTGGAGAGCATCAGGGACCAATTGTCAGGGGACATGGGGCAGTACAAAGGCAGGATTGGGGTGTGGGAGCCATTGGGAAAATTGGGAGGGAGTGACTGAGGGACACAGGGACAGGGAGGGGGCTAACTGGGCTGACTGAGGGAGCAGAATGGGTACATTGGCAAAACAAAACAGGGTATCCTGTGAGAGGAGCCTCTTATGTCTCCTTAACATAGGGAAAGCCTCTCAGGGTCCACTGACCTCCACAGAAATCAGTGCCACCAGGATGTGATCCTAGTATAACTCTTTTATTTTCAGAGTATAAAAATCTAATTTTCATAGGTGAACATTTATTGATCAATATTCACTATGCTTTCATTACCACCTCAAATATTGTACTACTCTTAGGCCATCTTTTTTTACAATTTTTTTCCTACATTTGAAAGTTCGTATTGGTATAATTCAAAAATTTTCTAAGATTACTCAGGTGAATAAAGGTAAAGAATAGCAATATAAACTTTAGTATGCATAGAGAAAGAAGATAAAACCCCATAAAATATGCTGAGGTGATAGAGATTCATGATAAAAACATTTTCTTTTAATCTTTTACTGTAATGCCCAGTTCTGGAAAGTAATAACTAGCTTAACTAAACTAGCTAGTTTAACTACAATAATTTGGTTTTGTTTTTTTTTAAGGGAATTATACTTTAAGAATTGATCTAACTGATTTTGAAGGAGAACGGCGTTTTGCACAGTATGCAAGATTCAGAGTTGCAGGAGAAGAGGTAATAAAATATTACATGACCGAATGCTTTAATGAAAATGTGGATTTGGTATAACAACAATAAATTTACAGGTTACCTAATTTCCATAAAGATTTGTGTAGAACCTTAATACCATATTTTCTTTCTTAAACATGCTTATAATTCTCAAATATCTAATAAAAGTGGTTTACTCTGATGCATTAATTTCACACTTTCTGTAAGAGATATGAATCATTTGGTTTAGCAGACATGGATAAAAGCAGTTTTTCTATTTTTATTGATACCAACAATAATGGTACAAGACGTTCTGATTTGCTAATGTATACTGCAAACTAGCCCTAATGTTGTTTTTATTAGGTCATTTATACATCAGGTTAATGTCAAATTTTATCCCTGTTAAGAATCTTTACAGCCTTTCAGTATTAAGTACATTGTGTTTAAGTGGCAAGACATTTCTTAGCATAAAAATAGCAGCAAATGGAACAGATTAGGTTGTTCATTGTGGTTTCACTCTCTGACATGCTAAAGGCTGAAGACATATTGGAATTTCATTTTCTTTTCTTTTTTCCCCTTTTTCATTAGCATTCTTATGAGATGAGTTGTGGTGAATACTCTGGTACAGCTGGTGATTCCCTTACTGGTGGATTTCATCCTGAAGTAAAATGGTGGGCTGATCATCGAGGAATGAAATTCAGTACTAGAGACAGGGATAATGACAACTATGAAGGGAACTGTGCTGAAGAGGAAAAGGCTGGCTGGTGGTTTAACAGGTATTTTGATTTTATATGGGTTCTGTCAACTATTCTGCTCCACATGTATTCATAAAATACTAGCATATCGTAGAAGAGAGACTGGGATTGTTCATTTATTTGCAATGTGCCCTTGTCTACTAGCAGAGAGTTCAGTGCTGGAAAGACTGAGGATTACCTTAGAAGGGACAGCACCTACTTTGCAGCTCAGGCTGGTCTGTGATAAGGGCATTTGTCACAGGTTGTCTTTGTTATCAGGCAGTGAGGAGGAGATAATTCTGCCCCTCTGAGATAACTAGTTTTTACACAAGTAGGTCATGTAGAGTTTGCAAATATATCCCTGCTGTACCTCACTCTTGCATTTCTCTTGTGTTGCGTTAGACCAGATGTGGCAGCACTGCAAATATCTGACAAGCTCAACTAGTGCCAGGTTATCAAGACTTATTTTTTTCACCTCACTTCACAGTCTTGTTATTCTTTCCAAATGGAGATGGTAATGTGTCCGCTCAGTGTCTGTCAGTGTGCATGTCTGGACTGTGTGAAAGATTTTTTTTAAACAGGGAACAGGTTTTTTTTTTAAACAGGGTTCAGTAAGAGAATTTTAAAATTCTCCTTCCATGCAATATACCAAATTAAAAAGAAAGGATAAAACTGCCTTAGCCTGTACAGATAAGTTATGTTCTTTCCTGTAATTAATTAGATAAATATAGCCATGAAGAGAAGCTCTGCAATCTAGCTGTGTAATAGTGAAGTTTAAAATACAGCTCAGGGAGGCATACTACTCTCTCACTGTGATCTCAGTTCACTTGGCAAGAGGTGCCAGGCTGGATCAACTCCATTGTTTCTGTTGTGTCATCCTTTGTTTCTCTTTTTAACTCCTCATTTGCCAAATTCTGTTTTGATAAGTAGTTTGTGACTACCTTAGCTGATATGATGAAGCTATTAACTCAATGTTTCACAATTAACTGATTATTTTAATACATTTTAATATATTTGCATGGATATCCAGTCAGCAGAATGTTTGCAACCTGGAAAAAGTCACAGGCAGACAAGTTTTTTTTGCATTTCTCAGGAAAGCTAGGATATAAAAGAGAAAGGCAACTATGTTGGAGCTTCTTTTCCCATGAAATCAGAACTTTTGTAGATTTAAGGGAGTATCTAGACCTCAAATCACATAAAACTGATATCATGCCATGGATTTCATTAAGACTGAATTACTAATCACTTTTAGACCACTGAATAAATTTTTTGCCTTTTAAAAACTGGTTTTTTATATTGGATTGATCTGGACAAAAGAATAACCACTTTGCAAAAGTAGCTGCACAGCAGAACTTGAGTTATTTATACCTTTGTAGTTGGTGCTACATAACTTCTAAAGATAGCTGACTCCTACTAGGCTAGTTCTTATTATGGTTGTGTAGCTCATGCTCTTAAAGTGACAGTCTAGCTTGATAATGAAAATGAGTTACTAATAGTGTTATGTCACTGCTTTGTTATTGGCTTTTAAATGTTAAGCCTAACATAAACCTGAAAATTGCAAAATACTAGAAAATGTCAGTATCATTAAGTTCTACTCAAAAGAATAGTACCCACAGAGAAAGGAAAGCACTCAGAAACACAAATTTGTCATGCACAGATTAGCAAATATAGAAGGAATTAGTGCTCTTGGCTGGTTTGCATAAGCGCTCCCAGCTATGAAGGAATTGTTTATAGCCAGCACTATGCTATCAGGACTAATGAAATACAGAAAAGCCCAGATAATATGAAAACCAAGGGATGTGACACAAGTGAGGCCACATGGAAGTAGCTCAGAGCTTGTTTAAAGCCACCAGTCTCGCTCCAGCTCAGCATTTGTAATCCTGGACTTCTGCAGAAAAATGGCCCCTTTTGTAAGCAAAGCTCTAGCAGAGATCTTTATCTTGAATGCAAATCCACAGAGTTGCATTTGCTCTAGTACTACCTGCAGGTCATAAGCTTTCCAGTACCCAGGGCGTTGCAAAGCTCAGTACGTTCATAAGTAGTGAGTGAACAATTTCAGTTGAACCTCAGCTTATTCTCCCCAGCACTCCCATTTTTAGTTATGCCATGTATGGATGATAACAGGGATCTGATAGGCAACAACTTGGGGCCAGATATCACTAACTCAAGCTTCCTGCCTCACCAATCATCTCAGAGACTGCGTAACTACATTCATGTGGGGTCAGTGGAGTCAGTAAATCCAGGCAGAATTCAAAGGGTCCTTCAGGAAACCAACTCCTATCTCTCCACATCTGTCACACAGTAAATACATAATTCAGATAAAACATCCATGGACCATTGAGTTTGCTGTACTTTTTGAAACTATTGCAGGGTAGTTTTTAAGTTTATATTAGCCTATTGAAAAGATAGGAGGAACACAGGCTAACCTTAAGGTATTTATTGACTCATGAATAATGAATGTTTTTTACACAATATCATATCAATAATCACATGCAAGTTGTTAATTTAGTATGTACAGTTATTTCAGACAGCATCTAGTTGGATACTAAGTACTGTAATTTTCACTGTTCATGCTTCCCAGCACTAATTAAGATTTTTACTGGCTCATATTGCTGTTGGCAAAATTATGGTGTGCCTTCTTATGATTTTTTTAATGAAATCTGTGTTTTGATTCAAAGTAGGCAGAGTGTCTGCTCATTGCAGAATTTGTATGATTAGAAAGATTGTGTCAGCTCTGATACAAGTTTGTCATTCTCAAAAACAAACTCAGTTTTGAAGTCCGCAATTTATAAGCTAACACATCATCAAAACTGACTTTAAAAATTGTAAGCAATAAATAACGATATATAGATAAGAATTTTCCTCCTATGCAGTTTTTCTCATAGTTTTTACCTCAGTTCTCAAAAACTTTGTTAGTGAAGTGCAAGCAAAGCCCAAAAGACTAAGATTTACCAGTAACAAAACTCATAAGGTTTATTTGGAATGTTTTCTGTTTGTGTATTTTCTGAAGTCTGCTTTTGGAATCCATCATGCTGTTCAACAGTCTTATAATAGGCTTTATAATGAAATACTGAATTGGCAGATAAACCAAGCTGATTCATCACAATGTGCTGCAAAAGGAACAGACAGTTTGCTTTCCATATGGTCACATAAAGATCTAGACTTGTTTCTTGTAGAAAGCAGGCAAGTATCAAGGTACTGCTGTTTCCTTTTCAAGCCTTTTGGGTTTTGCTAGGTTTTTTTATTTGTTTCAAACACTATATTTAATAAACTATAACTGCTTTTCTGCTTCAGACTGTTTAAAACCCACAAACTCCCCTCAACTTTGTATAGTCAAATAAAATGCCAGCTCTGGTGATCCAGTAAATTGGTACACGTGTGTAATTAGCTGGGAGTCCACAGGTGGATAGGCAAATTGATGGGGGTGTTCAGGTTTTGTCATACAACTTACCACCTGGTGTAACAAAAAAACTTAAGGGGCACTACTCTGGAACAACAGAAAAACACAACAGTATTTCTTTCCCAGAGTATGGTGTATGCCACGCTGTCATCCATGCTGAACAAGTCCGGGAGAATTTTCCACTGAGACAAATTATCAGGAAAAACTCCAAGAGCTAGTAATGTCAGAAAACATGGAAATAAAAAACAGCACTTTTGCTTAAAAGAAGCAAAAAACTTTTGCAGTTCTTTCCTAATTAAACTGCTGTTGTTTATGTGCCCAAAATCCACAAATGCAAATTTCTGCTGCGGTCAAACTAGGCTGGCATAAACATGGCAAAGTTTTTGATTTGCAGAGAAATAAATAACAAATGCTTGAAACTTCTCAGCAGGAGCATCATCGCTGTTTCCCTTTACTTTCCCACCAGGTGTCACTCTGCCAACCTGAATGGTTTGTACTACAGAGGTCCCTACACTGCCAAGACAGACAACGGGATTGTTTGGTACACCTGGCATGGGTGGTGGTATTCCCTAAAATCTGTTGTCATGAAGGTCAGACCTGCAGACTTTGAACATAATATTGTTTAAATATTCTATTAACACGATTCACCCGATTAATCTTTTAGGAAATTAATTCCAAATTAAAATGGGCAGAATTTTACTTCTCAATCTATGCATGTATAAATTTGTAATAATTCCTCTGCCTCCAGTAGTTTTATGAGATGTAAGTAAAAAGAAAAGCTAGCCTATCAACCTTTAGATACAAATATTAATGCTAATGGGTTCAGTTTTTTTTTTTAAAAAGGCAAGTGTTCACCTAGGAATAAGGACATCTTCATTAAGATGGAGAATTTTTGGCTATACACTAACTCCAAGTCCTTTCACCCTTAAAAACTAAAGTATTGTTACTGTACTGTATCAAAAATGAAAATTAATTGTAGTTACACAATAAAAAAATCCTACTCAAATACAAGTGTAAAGTTCACTCAGTGAAGGGAACATACCTGCTTTGGAAAGGTTCAAGACTTTAGAAATGAGTTTCCTGTGAATCCCTCTGATGTAATGGTTGCATGTGTTGTGTACATAGCATACATAAAAGGTTTAAAGAATGAGGCAGGGAACTGAAGAAAGAGAAGGGGTGCTACCAGGGTGCAATCAATTGAATCCAGCACAGAGAAGGCGATTGTCTGTTGTTTGCTGAAGCATTTCTAGGGCTGGTTACAACATTTCAATCTAACATCTTTACACGGTTGGTAATTATGCTTTTCTCCTTCTTGGTCACTGTAATGACCAAGAAGGTTTTTTCTTTTTTCTTTTTTCCTTTTCCTTTTCCTTTCTTCTTTTTTTAAGAGGACTTTAATATACTGACATCTGGAGTTTTAACAAAAGCTGGGACTAATTTTAATGTGAGCTAAGCTTTGTACAGAAGGCATGTGTAGAGGGAAGTGTATTTCATGTGCAGCAAAAATCTGTAATTTTAGAAGTTCTTGGTGCTTGACACTATAAATCTCTACTTTCTTTTTGTATCTCTTAGACTTTACTCTAAATTAGATTGTTCTGTTCAGTTACTTCCTCTCCTTTCCCTATATACTTGCCTAGGCTCTCTGGGCTTTTTTCCATCTCAAGATGCATATCCATATTTTCCTTGTACAAGAGTAATGGTAAGAGACTTTGCCTACCCCTGGCTTTTGTGCCTGGCATTACAATGGACTCTAATAGCCAGTAATAACAAAGAGTTGCTGATTAGTGCTTGCTGCGATAGAGAAGAGAGGAATACTCTCTAGAAAGCTATCCAATTAAATGTAGTCCATTTCTGCTGGGCAGATGCAAATGAAAACTTCAAACAAAATATGGACCTAAGCTTGCTTTCCTAAAATAATTTTAATTTTGTCGTTGAACTGCCACTCTCTCTCCCCCCGTCCAAAACCAGTTTTGATTGTGGCAGCCACTTTTGTTAACGCTTAACATAATTGAAACTATGTTTTGGTATAGGTCAGTTTATAACAACATTGCTAAATGCAGGTCAGCTGAATGGTAACTCTCTGCAGGGCAATTTTTCCTTCCATCTTCATCCTCCCGAAACAAAAGTTGGTAAAGAATCCTTGAGAGAATTGCATGGAATGAGGGAGGGAGAATGTTTGGAACAGCTGGGGGGAGGAAAGAGTTCTTATGAAACAATCTCACTCAATAAGATAAATCAGGATATACCTAAACGAAAAAAAAAAAAAAAGCGTGGAGAAAAAACAGGGTTCAGGCAGCTAAAATCATGTTATAATGTAAAAATTGTGCCAATGAAAATCTGCAGTACAGAGGCTTCAAGGTCTCTTCTTTTTTGGTAATAGCAGATATTCTAGACAAGCCAGGATTTTTCCTGATGTATCCATTGATACTGTGCTAGAGATTTTTAGCCTTTAGCACATGCCTACCCATGCATGAGAGGACCAATGAATAGCTCTACAACTGCTTATTTTGAACTTTAATTAGTTACCCCAAATTACATTTGGTATCTGAGAGGAAGGCCCATCACCCTACATGTGTGTTTAAGGAGGGTAAGGGGGAGGGAGGGAAGTAAAGAGAGAAAGTCAGAGAAATTCAACATTAAAACAGAAAACCTGATAAAGGTCTTTTATTCAATTTTATTACAGAACTTAAATTGGGTTCCTATGTAACTATGCATATACCTGTAGGTATGGGTCATTAATAATGCGATTGAAGTTTTGGAGTAGTTTAAAAAAATGTTTTAAGTATAGGATTTCCCCTAATGATTTTCAAATTCTTTTTCCACTCAAAGAGGAGAAAGCTTTAATTATTTGGAAAAATCCCAGAATGCCATGATATAGAAATTGTAAAAACCTCTTTAATTTTTCACAGGAAAATGGAAAGATTAACTCATGAATTTGGAGATTATCAATGCAGATCATATTCCACCAAAATAAAAGACAAGGATTTATGTATAGGAAAGTTGGATCTTTAGCACACACACACACACAAAAAAAGAAAAAAAAAGATTTTCAAAACGTACAGATTGTGCACATGAAATCTATGATAAATTTTTTATGTACTGCAGCAGGAATCCATCCTCTTTATTTATAAGAACCCTAATGAAATCTTTTGGCTGAGTTAAGGTGCTTTTGACATATTCTGATATAAAGGTTGATTCGTTTTCTATACTGTAAATCACAAAATGAAGAAGAATCAAATCAGTCTTTGTACATCTTCTAATGCACTTATGTGTTTATTTGGACTGAATGCCCTGCAGAACAAGGAAGTATCTAGCACACTGTCAGCAATATGCAAATATTGTATTTGATTTCCACCACTTTTCTATGGCTTTCTCTGTGCAATAAATCTTTCTGGCCACATGAAAAGCATGTGAAAGTGTTGTAATTCAAAATGGTCATATAACTGCTCTTAAATAAACAAACCATTTATTTTCAAAAGGGAAGTTTTAATAGCTACCAGACAAGACACAAGGTTGGAAGAGAATTCTTTCCTCTGTAAGGCTTGCCTTTTCACATTAATTTATTTCCTCAACAGGTACAAACATGTTCTAAAGAGTCTTTATTATTACAAGATAGCAGAACACAGGCTAGTTTATTTGTTCTGGTCTTAGACAGAACGTTGTTCCCAAATAGCTGAAAATTAATACATACTATTTCAAAGAAATCATGTAACCCAAAGAAGAAGAATAAGAATTGAGGAAATAACCATGAAAATGTTTTGTCGGTCATGTTAATAAAGAAAATAATATCTACCAGCAACATGGAATCAATGATGTATCTTTTTGTAATATCTGTTCAAGGGAAACACTCTTGTATTTTATTTCTATGTCTGTGTTCTTGCATTTACTCAACACTTTAGAGAGTAAAAGAACGGAAACCACAATCCCAGGTGAATTAAATGAGCAGTAACAGAACCTTTTATGTTACTGCATTTGTTTTCCCTAGAATATCTAGAATGCATTAACTGAGCAGAGGTACTGCAATCTGGCCTACTGCTTTCCATTCGAGATTCTTCTCTTCTGCTGTCTTCCTACAGTCTACCTCTCCTCACTATTCCCAAAACTGTTACTCCTCACACCAATTCCTGAACACCTTTTGTAAGTATAACATTTTGTTCTGTCAGGGCTACTTCTTCTTGCTCTTGAAATGGTACACCCAGAGAGAGGATTCGAATCACAGATTGCCAGGGCTATGAACATTCCTATCATGTTCTTTTAGTTCACTCCTCATTAGCTCAAAAGAATGAGCTAATTTTTTCCTCATTTTCCTTCAGCAGTAGGTCCTCTTTGGCAGCTGTAACAGAGGTAGAAAGAGCAGAAGTATTCAGGGAAGTATTCTGTATCTAAATTTTTTAAACTTTGCGCTTATTTCCTGTTTTGTTTTTGTTTTGTTTTTTTAAAGCTGTTTATTAAGTGGTCAACTTAAGAAGCAAAAATGGAGCCCTCAAAACCAGGAAGTACTTTGAAATGAGTATGAGTATGCTTGCTGTTTCCTCAGAACAGGTCTGAGAATTGGGAATCTGGTAAGACTTCAAACACTCAGCTAAATAGGCAAGGCATGCTTAGAGGAAGGTTCGAATTTTTGTTAATGCTTCTTCAAAGAGGGCATAAAACTTACCATGATATTGGCTTTTTTGATGCTTAATTAAGTTGTTTTTTTTTTTTGTTGAATGCAGTGTTCATCAAAAATTCTTCTTTTCTAAGTACCTGAGGCTCATCTTAATCTTTGTTTAGTGCGGGATGAAATCCAGCTTGTCATTGCTACATGTTCAGTTAACTAAGACAGTTTGTCTTAATCCCATCCTAATGCTAAATAGATTGAATCAGAAACATAATGCTGATACACAAACACTGAAAAAACAACTTTGGGGCCAAAGTTTGTTTGCTTGCAGAAGCAGCAAAATATGAATAAAAACCTTTGCATAAAAACCGCAAGCAAACCACCTTGTACCTCTTTTCTGTATTTCCTCAGCAAACCATAAAACACCTGTGTGTAAGTCCCTTTTACCTGTCTCTTGTACAGAATTAAGCTGCCTTTTTTTTTTTTATTCCTGTCTTAATGACAGTCATATTAAAGACCTGTTGTACTTTGCATACCTTTGGCTGCCTGTCTTAAGGAGCCTGGGTAGCTCTGAGGTTCTGCAGAACCTGAGCAAAGGCTCAAGCAGCTAAGCACCTAAAATGGCAGTTGTGAGAACAGACTGAATAATTTAATGAATATGTCACCCAACACTATGGGCAGGAAGATAAACAGATTCCTCTTACAAGTAAATGGTTCTCACAAATGATTACCTGAATTTCAGTGCATCCAGTTTTGTTGTCCTTGCCAAAGGTCACAATTTTCAATCCATGGTCTGTCATGTAATTGCAAAATTATATTGCCATGGGAGCCCCTGGTCTAGCACTTTATGCAACATGATAGTTCATATTAAATTAAACACAGGCAAGTGGCATATGAGCCAAAATGCTTTTATGTTAGTGATATCCTGCACTAGATGGTGCTCTGCACATGGATTTTCTTAGGCAATACCACATTTGTAAAGTAGTACAACATTTCTCCTGATTAAGTCAATTATTACATTATAGAAAATAAGTGAAAAACATTTAGGTCAACTTTGTCCTTAACTAATTTTTTGAAATAATACATGAGTATCTAAGGCTACCTAAATGGTAGAAATTCACAGCATCTAATTCACTTGAAGTACAGCTCATTTAGGTAGTTAAATTGTGTTTTCTTTTTTTCTTTTTTTGAAGTCTTGCATTACAACAGTAGTTTGTGTCTTCTGATGATTAGGAAATAGAAACAAAACTGTGCAAGTTCCAAACACTACTTGAACTAACTTATCTGCACTAGTGCATCCCTGCTGTGATTCCTCTACTGCTGTTCCCTACTGCCATATCTTCTATTTTTCACATCTCAACTACCTGGAAATTCAAGGGAACTTCACTGTAGTGAGGCCCATCTTTACATCATAACACAAATAATACAGCATTTGAGTGTTTCTTGTGATCAAGAATCAGAAATTATGTGAATACTTGTGGCACAACCAGGATGAAGTAAGTGCTTGGGTCATGCTGAATTCACTGCAGGGAGAACAGGAAATCCATCTCTTGCCAAAATGCCATACACCCATCTAGGAAAAGCTTCCTTACAGAAACCAGCGGGTTATTCATGTGGTACTCAGCAAATATAAAATTCATGTTGCATGTCATTGCTAGATGTCTTGCAAGTCTTACTCTGTAGGGTAGTATCTAAGATTGAATTGTTAATGTTTGCAAGATGTGCACTTTGCCTTGTGATAAAACAGTTTTTAATGATTGCATTGTAATATTTTTTTAAAAAAATTCCAATAACTCTTAAATATCTCATTGAAGTATTTGAAATAAGGCTATTTCAAATTGTTCCAGTCCTCTGTCACTGAATCCTACCTCTGTTGCACAGCATGCTTAATGAAAGATCGCAGCACAATTCTCATCTATTTCTCTGAGTGACTCTTCCTAACAAGGGGTTAAACACCTTATGAATTGGTTTTGCTAACCCTCTGACTCAATATAGGAGAAAAAGAAAACAGAAAAATCATACCCATCTGGAAGAAAACAAGCCTCTCAAGCTAAAATATCTAAGCAAAAAGCTGTAGGATGCTGAAGGAAGGGAAGGGCTTCCTTCTTATGTTTACACAATCTGAATAAAACAAGTCGTTAATAATACAACTTGGAAAAAATAGTCATTAAATATTTGCAATCCATGATAACTTGAAATTCTACTTTCCATTTCCCTTTAATTTCCCAACATTAAATTAAAACACCTTAGCTACTAAATCTGACATAAAAGTTTCATACATAAGAAAACAACTGGGAACCTTTTCTGCTATGCAATTCTCAACTTTTTCTTTCTCTCCCCAAAAGAATTAAGAAAATTAATCTCATGCAAATCAATGGAGTCCAGTAAAGTTACACTGGGATTAATTAGGTATGTCAGCTGCTTCTCAAGCAGCTCATTTATATTGTATCTCAAAGAAAACACAGCTTTAACAACAGATCTTTCCTGTTATTCTACTTTCTCATTAAAAAGTTATCAACCACATTCATTATTTAGTGTTCTATAGTGAGTGTAGCCCTGTTAATCTGTATGTGCACTGTAACTCATCATATACTAATGATCAACCACCTTCTCTCATGTTACCGGAACAAGAAAAATACCTGCATATGCCCAGCAAGAGCTGGGAACAGCTACAGCCATGAAGGCAAGGGAGAAATGGCTCAAAACATCTCAGATGACTTGCTGATGCATGCAATAAGAGGCTATATATTCTCTAGAGAGGTCATTTGTACACTGATTAACCCTCAACCCCAAAATTCAAGTGAAACTAAGACATCCTGCGGCTTTTCAAAGAACACCATCAGTAAAGATGAGGAATGAGCAACCACCCATCCAACATAAGAAGAATCCCTGACATAAATGAGTGTTATGAAGTTCAACGTTGATATATTCACTGTTGAGATATTCTGGTGCATCAAACAGTGACTGCAGGGAAATAGTGCAGACTTCCTCAGAGAACAGCACCACCATAATGATTTCAACAGGTGAAATATAATTTAAATGAGTATTTACTTTTGATTCTTACTTGATGGGCAGCCTCTTCATGTAAGACAGCTTTAAAGGAAATACTCAAGTCTCTTTCCTAGACTTCTCTCAGGAAAAGCTCTTACCAGAAAATACAAAAGACTGCCTGTTTCACAAGGACAGATGCCATATTATGGTTCTGTATAATATCAGTGAGGATACTGATATTTTTGAAGTACATAGCAGAAGCTGATGTCTGGCAGCTGCCTTGTCTCTGTTGTCTCTGTTATTCACCTCCATTTTTTTAACAGGATCTCCTTTCAGTTGAATAGCATTGGAACCAAAATGTAAAATGAGACTTGGGAGAAGTCAGCTGCTAATAAAAGGTTCCACTGTCCTTTCTTGCTGACCCACTAATTGAAATGCAAGCAAGTCTGATGTGATATCAGAGAAAGCCTTAACTGAGGTGTACTTATGCTTACTTATTAAAAACACTTAAGTTTCAGCAGACTGCTTCTTGGAAATGCTCAGATACAAATATGTTTCTTACATTATTTTAAGCAAAGCCTGTATTATTCTCTGGGAAAAAAAAAAAAAAAAAGTACTGCAGTAGTGTTTATTTCACTGCCTATTTTACTATCCAGTAATTGTGGTAACAAAACAAGTGACCAAAATGAAAATCCCTTCTTTGGGACACAAAGATTTTGAAAGCAAGGGAAATCTGGAACCTCTTGACTCATGGATCTCATTTTTTAAACATGAAGAATAAGCCAAGTACATATTTTTTCAGTTTAAGAAGTGAAACCTAGAATTAGAAGATGTAAAAATGAACATTAACATTTTTCCCCATGAATTCTTGTATTCTTTGAATCGTGTAGCAAGTCATTGAATTTTTCCATACCATCCTCATGTATGGGAAATATATTTTAAACATTTTACAGAGCACACTGAAACCTCTTAAGGAAACACACAATTCGAGAATTATATTTTATTCTACTACTAGCCTAGGCTGATAGTTCTGTCTGATCCTCATCTGTAAGCAGAAAATTTAAGGTTTTTCACTAGAATAAAACCTTATTAACAGCAGTTCATAAAATATACCCAAGATAAGAAGTGAGGTTAAGAGTTTTGTGTACTCTTTGCATACAGGTTTATGGTAGGAGAACAGTTCCTTTTCAGAAGCATTTTACACAATGACTAATTCAGTCCCTGGGAGAGATGTACTGCAAAAGTGTTCCAGGGTACATTTAAAATGTCCACCATTCTCCCTGAAAAATTATCTTTGCTAGCTTGCATCCAATCTTTTTATGTAAAAGAAAGAAGTGCTGACTATACCAAAAGGCTCCACTACACTTAGCCTATATTGTCTTCGGTTTCTGGACTGGCAGGATTAATTAAGGAATTCTGCAGTTTCCACTTCCACAGAGACAGCAGCAGTGAAGAGGAAGAAGCAATCAGTTGTAGTTGGCACCACCATCCATTACACCAATATTCACAGAGACAGGATCAGTAGTTCTTAGTAAGAGCACTGCCTGTTATACCCATTTTAAACACTGCAAAACTGCTCATTGTAAATGACAAATGAAATCCAGAAGTACAATTTAGTGTGCATAGTATGATATTTCAGTCAATTTTCTATGATACATACAAAGTAGGAAAAAAACCCCCAAGCATACAGGGATTCCTTGGGGAATTCTAGCCATTCTAGGCTTAGAAAATGCTATCTGTTACCACAGTTTCCATTTCAGACTGTGGAAAATTACAAAAACTGACAAATGCCCATGAATAGGAAGTTCAGCAAGAAATTGTGGTTAAGGAGGGCGCCATGTGGGACAGCACAGATGAGTATTCTTCCACTGCACATTCCAACTCTGACTCAGAAACTCATCACAACAGAAAACATGTTTTTCATAATTCCTTGTGCAAATTAACTGGCATCTGCCTTCAAAACACTCTGGCATTGCATCTTGGCGACTTATCTATGTACTATCCTTAATTCAGCTATAAGAAAGGAAGTAGCTAGTCACAAAGAAATGAATATGTTTGTTCCTATACCAATTTAACTTTTCTTCCTACTGTCCAGAACTACTGACCTGTCAGAAAAACGAATTGAAGATAATCAACAAAAGAAATAGATTGCCCAGACACTGTTAATGCTAATAATTTTGTAACTTATTATGCCTGGCTTTTCCTTTTTTCTTACAATTCATTATACTTCAAATTAACACTTAAGACTGCACAATACCCAAAATACCACATCTAAAGTATTAATTCAACATTTATCTGCTTTATTAATAACTATATTTACATCGTCATTACACTATGAAATACCAACAACACATAATTTCACTGATAAATCATACTGAATCCTCGGTGAAGAGTGCTGTAGACACATAATACATGCTTGATCTGTCTCATTCACCTGCAATTTTCCAATAAAATAATACATTCTTATTTCAGATACACCTGATTCAACAGTAATCTTGTCCAGTTTGCAAAGGTGAGCGGCTTGAACCCTAGACAGAGCTAAATTTTCCTATGTAAGGTCTGTGCCAGGAACAACAGATTTAGGGTTTTCTCCCTAGCAAAGCTTCCTTGATCAGTTACAACAAGTATTGGGGGAAAGAAAATTAATACATCAGGCCTATTCTAAGGAAAATAAGGATTGGCTCAGAAATGAGTCCATGTTAAGATCTCTAAGCAATCTAGGCTGCTATAGAAAACAGGGGCTGAAACACATCAAGTGCAAATAAGAACCTTTTTTTCCTCCCAGGGGATTATTTTTACTCTAAATTCCATCTGTATTTCCTTATCTTCTTCCTTATGGCTTGGTTTACCACCCAGAAGGGAAAAAAATACATTCATTTTAATTGTCTTGCTCCCAGTGGATTAATAACATTTATTTAAAATGACAGGCAGAAAAGACTCGTGTTTTCTTTTTTTTCCCTGACCTCTTACTGTCCATTCAGTAGCCTTTCATGCATAGAGAACATAATTCAATTTCAATCACCAAATCAAAAGCACATGCTAACCTTGCATTCATGTTTGAATTCATCTTTCTGTGTTAGAGGGGATGGGAAAGAGAAGAGGAAAGGGTTTAATTCCCCAGTTATCTGACTTAGAGCAATCAGTGCTAAATGCTGTCACAGGCTGCCCCACAGTATTTAGTTCTATCCTGTCTCAGTAAGGTTCAGAAGGTTGCCACACAGAACTGGTTTCAAGCCTTTCCTCTCTATTTTGTTGGTGCAAGATTCTGTTTAGTACATACTACCTTTATAACAATTACTCCCATTTTTCTGTTTCTGTCCTGTTACATTTACCATACTTACTTCTAATTAGGACTACTCCAGCCTGTGTGAACAATGGCATAACTTGCAATATTAAGGTGCTGTGTGTCTAATGAAATACACATTCACATACAAAGAGATCTGAAACCCATAGAAACTGTTACTGAGAGAACAGGATCTAAGCAAAAGTAGTGTGGTACCCAACACTACATGGTCTTGTGAGCTCAGGAGCACCATCAAGTTAGCACCTATTAACAACTTACTGTGCATCAGCTGGTCTGCAGAAATTGTCAGCATGTATTACTTTGCATTTGCTGTTGGAAAACCCTGTGCAAGTTTGCTCAGCCTCCTCTCCTGTCAGAACAAGTCACATCACCACGTATTTGCTGCTTGGCTAAGAGCCTATTCTTCCCCATGTCCACATTTACAACGGTGCAAATGATACTTGCTAAACCCTGCTAATTTAATCTCACATCCAAGCTTTGCACTGGGAAGATGCTGCAACAGCAATATTATTTATGTGTTCTGTAACCTCAGAAAAGTGACAGAAGCAGTAATATTCAGCACCATTTAAGCAGCTGACCTGTTACAGATAAGAATGAAATTGCTTTGACATCAGTAAAATTTTTTTTTTTAAGACATTAGGTCTATAGTGAGCTAGTGATAAAACCACTGAAAAATAGGAAAATAGAGACTGCCCATATGATCTTCTATTAATTTCCCTTAAATAAATCTTAGTGTTAATCATTCTTATGCAGCCCCCTGTTAACCACTGTTATATAGCTGAATGCTTGGAGCTGTTGCACAGACACAGCTCCTAAAGGTTCAGAACCACTTGTTTTCCAGCAAGACACACTTTCAGATAGGTCTGTGCAGTCACTTGGAATTACAGCTTCACCTTCATTTCTCTGCCACAGATGGTTCCTTTAACAGAAAGATCTTAAGGAGGACTTTTAGAAAAAAAAAGTTTTCCTTTAAATAAATAAAAATATCCCCAAAAATCCACGCAAACCTGAAAAAAAAAAAAAAAAAAAGAATGTATTGTGCTGTCTCTAACAGCTAGATTATGTCCCACTTCTCAAGATTTCTGACTCATCTGCCAGCATTTTGCTTGGAGAAACCCTCCACTGTCGCCTCTTATTTGTTATCAGGTGCCACAGAAATTTATTGTCAACCATTGTCTCTTTATCTCATCAAATAACCCCATCAACTAGTCTCTCTTGACACTTTTCTTTACAGGTCTCTTCCTCTCTCTCCTTTGACCAAATCACTCATCACATTAGTCTTCTTTTGGTTATTTAAGTATCAGCTCCAGTTCAGCATGACTGAAAACCAGGAATTCTAAATGTTCCTTCTGTTCAGTCATTTCTTGATATCTGCAAGGAACACCACCACTGTCTTAGGAAGTGGGCAGGTTTGACTGGAAATATTGACATTGTGGCAATCTATGACTCTGTCAAACATCTTCTCATGATCTGTGATTTAACCTTTCCTAGCAGCCATCCTCCCAGCCAGTGTAGTTCTGCAAGGTTTACCCATCTTCCTTGCTGCAATATCCCTTCACTGTGTACTTGACAAGGGCAATTAAATTCTCAATTGTACTCACGTGGCCTGAAGCTGTTGCTCTGAGGATAACTCTGCTGGTTCATCGTGTTCACTATACAACCCTTCACCCCCCTTTCCTCTCAGAATAAACACATAGCTGTATTTGGGAGTTTTGTTTGGTTGGTTGTTTCTTTGTGGTTTGGGGGGTTTTTTTGTTTTGTTTTTTGTTGTGTGGTTGGTGGGGTTTTTTTTGTTGTTTTTTGGTTTTTTTCCTGCATAAATCTGCTTATGTGCAAGCATGTTTGCTTAGGAAACAGTGTATGTGGAAAATGCCAAGGTGTAACAGTTGGTACAGAATAGGTACAGTTGTCATTCTGCATGTGGCCATGTAAACTCATTGAAATGACACTAAAGAAGGGGGGAAAATTAGCCCATTTTTTATCTAACTACAAAAATAAAGGAATTAAAATCTTCTAGAAGAATATCACACATTTTCAATCACTAGTATCAGAAAGAAAAAAAAACTATATTGATTTCTTGACATATTAATAGGAATAAAGTAGTTAAAGAAGTATTTTAACTCCACAGAAGATGAAACTTACGTTATTTGCCAAAAGAAAATGCTTCCTAAAATTACTGAATAGATTTGTTTTTATGACTTGTATTAGAAACCATGAGCCAATTCTTAAATGTCCATTTAAGAATAATGGAAGGAATAAATAATTAATAACATATACAATGTATTGTACATTATACAATAGAGGTTTATCCCACAAATAATGGCCTCTGAAGGAGTTTATGACATTAGGAAATCAAGTAAACTGCAATTAGTCTAATTGTTAAAGCATTCAGAATATTTTCTAGTTAATAGAAAACGACTACTGCCTGTAAGTAGGTCTGAACCTTGCTTTACTGGAAAGCATATGGAAGAAAATTACACATGTAACTAATTTAGCTGAGAGATCAGTACTGTTCATCAGTACTTTTTGTGAGGATATTCACAGTCTGTCTGATTGTTTTCTAAGCTGTGGAGGAAGAATATCAAGGATTCTTAGAATGATGTTACTTTAAGCTATTGCAGGGAAAATCATCAGCAAAATTTTAAGATCAAACCCAAATTACTATCCAAAGACATTTTAAACATTTTCAGCAGCACCACACAATGATTTTCTCTGGCATACCTCACCAACATGTTGTCAAGGCAGTAAGTATACAGTTTAATTCAAATAAGTCATATGAATGTGAAGTTTGTGGTAAAAAAAAAATTAAAGAATATTTATTAGTAATTGAGCCTTAGAAGATGATGAAGACTTTCAGCTGTGGTGCTATACTTCCCTTAAACCAAAATTGGCCAGCAGAAAGGTTTGTTTTGTATTAATGTAGTACTTTAAATGTAGTCTGCATAAGCAAAGGGGAACAGTACTCATCACTTGCCAAAGCATTTGAATGCAGTTAATAACAGTCATTACTGGCCCTCTCTCCGCCTCAAAAAAACCCCAAAAAACCAACAAAAAACCCAAACAAACAAAAAAAGAACAAAACAAATGAACAAACTCCTCCCCCCCAAAAAAAAAACAAAACAAAAAACCATCACAACAGAGTGCTTTAACCTCCAGCCTGCAGAAATTTCATCAGACAGATGTCAGTCTTCTGATGCCAGAGCATCTCCCATGAACACACTGCTGTGTAACATAAACAAATCCACAACATGTTTTTTTCCCAAATACAGCCAGGATGAGACTTATCACAGACTATAAATCCACCACAGCTGAGCTGTTCTGAGTGTTGAGAACTGCAGCCCCCAAGTTCTGGCACCAGTTTGTTACCCAGGAGCCACAGCTCTGGGCCATGTGCCCCCACTGCCCACTGCACCAGAAGCAGCAGTACCTTGGACCAGAATCTCCAGTAAGCAGTGTGAGAAGCACTCAAGTTATCAATTACTGACATTCCAACTACAGCCTTCTTGGCACCTAAAGGATTTAATTGTTGAGTTCGGCTTCAGTGGGGTCTGCACTTAGATTATGGCACTTTCGAAAACCTGACAGGAAGAAGGAGAGATTCTCTCAGCAGTTAAACAGGCAGATGTAGGACCTGGAGGGTCATGAGGACAACAGTAAGGTCCTATCTGACAATTCCCAGGAAATTCCCTTCATCATCAGTCCAGAGGCTAACTGGGAGGAATATCTTTCATTGTGCCTGCTGAAAGTCTGTTATTCTGAACAAACTAATCCACATTCATTGGACCAGGGAAGCAAGGCATCACTTTGCAATGCAACAATTAAGGTCCCTAGCTTCGAGTAGGGAAATTTAAATTTCAATCCCTATTACAACACTGCTTTTCTAGGCAATTACCATATAATATTAAAGTACACAAGCAACCATTAAGAGTCAGGCACAGAAACTGAGTTCCCTAATAACCTATTCAAAACCATCCATTACCCGGGATACCAGCAGGACACAGACCCGGCCATCCTGTGCTGCTGCATTTTTACTGTTATTGATACTCAAGTTACCTGGTACTATTTCAAATTATTTATACCTGCTGCAATCATATCTATTATTAAAGACAGACATACATTCACCTTGGTGTATGAATGCATCTGAAAGTATCTTTCAGGGCCATTTGTAGAGCCTGCTCCTGACTACTCCTACTGACAAGAAACAGGGAAAGAATATTAAAAAAGCTCTGTTAGTCCCTTTCCCTTTCCCATCTATTCTGATATTCACTTCTTGCTTTGGTGTCTCCAGTTCTTTACCATGCTTTATTCTACTTTAGGTACCAGGCTACTTTCCCCCTCATCATCCTTTGTCTTTCATTTCTCTTCCTTATTTAAGTGAGTTTGTCTTTCTTCCCCTTTTTTTCCCTCATTTCCTTTCCTTCAATTTCAACATTCAGTGACACAATCCTGTAGCATTCCTCCGACACATGAAACTCAAAAATGCATGCACCAGAAGAGGTAAGGAATAAAACAAAACAGAGAAGCAAAAGTCATTATCTCATTATTATTTCTTTTTTAAAAAATCTATATATCTGGTTTTCAATTTGATTTTTTTTTCCTTGATTACTGCTGTATGAAAGGCCTAGGCAAACAATAAACCCAGGAAAAATTAAAGAACCGTCAGAGTGGAATGGTTGCAGCAAGGGCTGAATGAACTGTGATCTTTGGCAGGATAAAGATCAACACCACAAGCTTTCAGCTGTAGCGATCAGTCGATACTTTCCAGACCATCCCCACGGTGACAAAGACAGAGGCATTTTTAAGTTGTAATTGAGATTAGCCTTGAAACATACAGTTGGAGCCATGCCTGTGAACTTTGCTAAAAGGCTGGCTATGTAAACTATCTATCACTCAGTTTCACATGAGCAGTAACCTAATGACACCACAAAAATCTCACGATGTCCCTTGCTCCACACATTCAGCCACAGCAGCGGACTCATGCCAGGGTGCTTCAGCTGTGCTACTCTAGTGTTTGCCTCCCAAGGTCTGAAGCAGTATATAGACTCTCCTGGGGTGCCCAAGTTTTGCACAATGCTCAGCATTGTAGCCCAAAAGCACTCTTGCTCTGATCCAGCTTACTAGATTTGCAGTCACGTGCTAACTGAAAACCCATACATAATAGTACTGACTCCAGCATGCTTTGGATGAAGCCCATAACGACACACAAGATTGCTTTTCATGGATGGGAATAAAATATTTTGTTTGTTACTACTAAGCTAACCACAATAAATAGTTCTCTTTCATGTGGTGATGATACAAAGCAATAAGGCTGTATTCCTTTTTTAATTATTAGGTTGAAAGAAGCAGTGTCTTCCTGGCATGTTTAATTCTGAATCATACTCATCACATATATAAATAGCCAGCAACTGTATATAGTAGATGAGGGCAGAGAGGAAGGTCAGGGAATTAGCTTGATGTCAAGAAAGCATTTCCTGTGGAGTCACCAAATCTGCCCTGGATACAGACTCCTGCATTGGCATACAGGGAGCCTGAAGGCTGCTGTGCCCTCATGCAACAGACATGCCAGGTAAGCATCTCCAACCTTGCTGGCATTTGGAAGCTTCTCCTCCCCAGAACCCACTCAGGGGTAATTTACGTCTTGGGGCTTTGTAATGATAAGTAAAAGATCTTCCCTCTCTGCCTCACGTTACGGGCAATGCCACCACTATGAAGACACAACTTTAATTGTGCTGAATCCCCAGCACCTACTACACTGGGCCAGGAGGACAACCACAACATGAACCTTCTCCACTGAAATCCAAGTGGACAGATCCTAAAGGGAAGTTCTGGCTCTATTACCACTGAAATCCAGGATGTTGAGCCCAGAGAAGTGGCAGCAAATAATGCCATGGACAGAGTGCTAGAAGGAGTTACAGCAGAGCTGTAGCCAGTCACTAAACTCACCCACTTTCTATCTGAGTTGCATTTATAAACCACTCTGCATACAAACTTAGCTGAAGACTATCATTGTACACTTTAGGCCATCAAGAAAAAAAAAAAAAAATCATGAACCACCTGAGCCTTTTTCTTGTAACCTGGACATTGCCTTAGTGTTGCTACACACTGTTCACCAACCTCAGACCACGGCAGCTCTCAGCTGACTTCATAGAATCCTCGAGGTTGGAAGAGAACTTTAAGATCATGAAGTCCAACTGTTCACCCAGCACTGCCACTGTTACCACAGAACCTATCACCAGGGTCCAAACGCCACTTGAGCATCTCCAGGAACGACTCCCACCACCTCCCTGGGCATCGCAATAGGTCGCAGGGACTTCGCAGGAACAAATGTCATTTTCCACGCTCCCTCATTCGGGCCGACAGCAGTGGGCACGCGAGCGAGCCAGCCGCGTCCCGCAGCAGCCCGGGGCGGGAGGGCTGGCAGCGCGGCACGGCGGGGCAGGGCGCTGCCGGGGGAATGCGGCCCGGCCGGCCCGGGCGCTGCCCCGGGCGGGTGATTTAGCGCGGCTCTCCAGCACCGGGGCATCCCACGGCTCCTCACCCCGCGCGCCGGCCGTGAAGCCACACGCGGTTTAGGAACTGAAACGAGACCAGGCAGGTTTCGTCACCGTCGGCTGTGAGTTTGAACCAGCTCACTTTGCCCGGCTGGAGCAAGGTCACTGTCTGCCCCGGCTCGGCCAGGGCCCAATGTCCGCTGAGCCCCGCGTCCTGCCAACAGCCCTCAGGAGGAGCCGCCGCCTCCCCGGTAGCTGCGGCCGGATCCTCCTCCATCCCGTGCGGTATTTTTAGCCGCTGACCCAGTTCCCCGCTCGGCTACCTGCACCTCTCACCACCCGGCCGGGCGCCCCCGCCGACAAACGCACCGTCCAGGGCGGCCCGGCCAGCGCCAGGTGAGGGGGGGCTGCTGCGGGGCAGGTGCTGCCGGAACACGGCGGCGGAGCCTCGCACAGGACGGCCCGGAGAGGGCGCGGGGTTGTTGGAGGGGCGCAGCCCGGGGCGGGAGAGCCGCGAACGCCA
This sequence comes from Certhia americana, assembly GCA_018697195.1. Taxonomy (NCBI): domain Eukaryota; kingdom Metazoa; phylum Chordata; class Aves; order Passeriformes; family Certhiidae; genus Certhia; species Certhia americana. Next base: position 36,678,419 of record CM031860.1, read on the forward strand.
AGCCGGCGGCGCTGGCGAGGAGCGGGCGGGCCGGTGCGGGCGGGCCGCGTGCGGGCTGAGTGCGGCCGGGCTGGAGCGGGAGGGCCGGCTGGTGCGGGCTGGTGCGGGCCGGCTGGTGCGGGATGGTGCGGGCGGCCCGGCTGGTGCGGGCTGGTGCGGGCGGCTGGTGCGGGCTGGAGCGGGCGGGCGGCGTGGTGCGGGCTGGTGCGGGCCGGCTGTGCGCGGATGAGCGGGCCGGTGCGGGCGGAGCCGGCTGGTGCGGGGTGGTGCGGGCGGCGGCTGGTGCGGGCTGGAGCGGGCCGGCTGGTGCGGGCTGGGCGGGCTGGAGCGGGCCGGCTGGTGCGGGCGGGCCGGTGCGGGCTGGAGCGGGCCGGATGGTGCGGGCTGGTGCGGGCTGGTGAGGGCGCGCCGCTGCCGGGGCCTCCGCGGGGCGTCGGGGTGGGCGGTGCCGGCGGGAGAGCGGCCGCGGCGCAGTTTTCTGCCAGGGCGACGGATCACGAGCGAGGGGGAGTGTGTGCCTGCCGTTGTTAAGGCTGACTTACTGGCCTTTTACACAAGTGTGAGTGCTCCCTTTCTCCCCTTCCTTTTCTTTATCTCCTTGCTCTCAGCGAGGCTTCGGGATGGCCGGATAACGGGGCACGGGAGCGAGGAGCGCGGCTGCGGGCGGGCCCGGGGGAAGCGGGCACTGCCGCCGCCCGTCGTGCTCCAGCTTCCTGTTCCTTCTTTTGTCCTGGGCGATTGCGCCTGCCGCCACGGTGAGGATGCCGGATGCCAGCGGCCCCGGCCGCGTGAAGGGAGGCGCGGCCTGGGGCGCCAGGCAGGGCGGCTGTGGCGGGGCGCGCCCGAGGGGTCTGCCCTGACGCTGAGGGGTCGCGCCTTCGGCGGGTCCACTAGCTGTGTGTCTCGGAGTTCTCGTTCGTGAGATATACGGAAATCGTTGTCGCGTCGCAGCTTTTTTGTTATCCAGGTTTTTTCTGACGATGACACCGTGTTAGGTATGTCGAAAATGTGCTACAGCTTGCCGTTCGTGCGCTCGGAGTGCTTTGCGTCCTGCACTGTAAGCGCGAACCAATCCTTGAGATTTTTAAAGGAGTATTTTTAATGCTTGCTCCTCTGCTGGCTGCATTTATACCATGCAAGGTGGCAAGGAGAGGAGAGCCACAGTTTGAAAAGGGACATGAGCTTTAACTGATACCATGTTCCAAAGGCAAGGCGAGAGAGTGCAGATATTTAAAATTAAAACAAAACCAAAGAAATGCCCAGGAAAACAACCCGTGAAAACTCCCTACCTCTTGTTTTTCTACTGCAGATCAAAGCAGAGAACTGAGGCATCCCCTTCTGGTTAGGGGATGTAGGTGATGTTCTGCCATGGGGTCTTAGCCTGTGCTTGGTTTTATTATTGTTTGCCTTATGCTTGTGTATGTGATGGACAGTAAGCTGATAAACCCCACACCGGGGGATTATCTGGAAAGATGAAGTCTCACACTGTGGCAGATGCCTGATTTTACCTAGGTAAAATAAATCATTACTGGTCACTGCCTATGCATTGTAAGGTTAAGTAGACTATAATGTAAAATCTTGTTAAACCCTAAGTCTAACAAATTTTGGATGATACCTGCACTGTTGCATTATTATAGTCATGGATCCCCCAATAAAGTTTCTTTCTTCTTTTCTTTAGAAAAAAAAAAAAAAAAAAGGAGTAACACCTCTCTCTAAAATTGTGAGAAGGAGATAAAAACTTTTCATATAGTGAAATTTTGGGCAAAAGACAAGCTTATCACTAAGATTTCAGAGTGGATGGTGATAATTAATATGATGGATTCCCTCTCTTTTTTTTTCCTCCCTCCCCGCCCTTTGGATTGTAAATAAGATTGGTATTAAAAATTGTTTATTCATCGTGACATGCACCGTGCTCTGGTGGAAACGCAGAAGACAGCAGGGTTGTCGCGGCCTGGCTCGCGTGACTGCAAGACCAGCCCACTGGGGTAACTTAGGTTCTCCTAGTGCCTAATTATCATGGCTGAGCAATAGATTGCATTTGAGCTTGTTTTTTGGAGTAATTGTACGTGTGGTAACAGGCTCGCTAAAAATTAGTAGTCACTTTTAAAATATTGCAGAGTTTGACCTTGCCGGCGAGGATCAGTCTGCACAGAACTGTGACTGAACAGTGATATAATCTGTAAATTTTTTTGATCCGGAAAACTTACCTAATATGATTTTCATATCGGAGTAAGCATGATTTAAAAGTATGTAAAGATTCATAAGTTGAAAATATTGGAACAAATATAAAATGTTTTAGTGCTACAGTAAAGTAGCCCTTAATAGGGTTTTGTGATGTTCTTGAGCAGATTGGTTCAGTAAAAGGAACCTTACTGCTGGATGCCATAATTGTTTCTTATTTTATGTGTTTGACTTACAGCTGGAACGATATCTGAGAATTGACACTAAGTGCAGGAAGTGGAGTGTCAAGGCCCTTGAAAAAGTGCAAGATTGACAGAGTAATGACACTAAATGCATTAGAGATTCTAACTCTTGCATTTTGTGGTTTCAAACTTTTGTCTGCCAACCATGTATGCAAGAGTGGTTTCTTTTTTAGGCAGCCAAGATTTTGTACAAAAAATGTGAATTCTAAGGAGGCCGTTTTTTAAAAAAAAAAAAATCTTATAGGATTACTATTGAGCTGAGATTTAACATGTGGGTAGCTAATGGTCTCTCCAATCTAGCAAAATAATTGCTAAGATTTGTAATAGGAACTGTGGAATGCAGATTAACAGCGATAGTGGGGTCTGATTTTTTTTTATCTATAGAAACGAAATGAACTTACATTTTTAGACAATATATCTGCCATGGTACATATACTAAATGTATATTTTTGTATAAACATGTGGTATGTTACATATTCATCTAGATGCTAAAGTGTACCAATGCTGAATTTGATGTTTGATGATGAGAGGAGAATTATGTGCTCAGCAGTGCCATGTTTGGTATGTCTGATTCAACAGAAGCTGCTGAAGTGATTGCCTGCTCAAAGTCCTATTTTTGTTC